>CAMTDV010000006.1:39284737-39468811 GCA_947069175.1 Scalesia atractyloides
AATGTTTTCTTACTTTAATTACCGAATAACACATTAAATCATTTATATAATAACTATACCCCCGTTAATTATAATTAGTATTTATTCATTATTTTGTTTATAGATTATATAGATTATAAAATAAAGGTAAATGTATAGTGCAAGTATGTTCTAAATAACCATGACATCATATCCCCACCTATTCTAAAGTCCATATTCAATTGCATTTAAAAGAGATCATAGGTTTGTTAATATGTGTATTTTGTGTAAATATTATAACTTACATTCATGCTATACCTTCACATTTTGTGACATTTGGTTCATATGTATTTTTTATTGATATTTTCTTCTTTACTCAACCCGTGTAACACACGGGGTGAATAACCTAGTGTGTTTTATAAACGATTAACAAATTCTTTCTTTGTAGTTGTATCCAACGATGAAATTAACTATCTTATTAACTATTATAGTAAATAATTAATCTTTTTATCATAGATTAGTCGATTTTAATAAATAAAGGATATTTTTCTATATTATATTCATTTTTTTAAATAGATAAATAAACCATTAAAACCTCTCAAAACGCTAGTATTCCCAAATCAGTTATAGAACTCCATAAATTCCTATAGTCCTAATATTACTCAAAACTAAGATCAATACCCATTAAACTTTATCACTCAATCATGATAGGGGTAACACTTTGGGGTTCTCACAACATCTTCAAATACAACCAGCTTTTGTGTGTTTGCTTTGCTAATCCAGGTGAGTACATAGTTTCCATTTTTACTAATTTTACACTTTTGAGATGATTCATGTGCCAATATCAAATATACAAACTATCACATGTTATACTCAACTTACAATTCGATTCTATGGACGCATGTTATCTATGTGTTTATTTGAACTTACATGATTACTATTTGTACATTACGATCAAGCCGCGTGGTAGTATGTTATAGCGCTATACGATTGTTCTTCACTTACAAGTCGACACAAGGTTTGAGTGTGCCCCTAGTTTCATGTTTCTATTTCAAATTGCTTTAGATATTATGTTATGCCATTGAATTGTATAAAATTTTCCAATTATACTTATATTTACTAATACCCTATGTTACTCGCCAACTCTTTGTAGTTGACCTTTATTTTGCACATGTTTTAGGTAATATTGTTTGATGATGCTATTCAAGATTTGTTGTTCGCATAGGATGCTATTGGATTTAGATAATTGAATATGGATTAATTTGTTTATTTGTTTCTTTGATTGTAACTAATAAATTTAAAGTCGATTAATAAATTTTTGAATTTTTAGTTCCATGTGCTTTTGACAATCTACCAAGGTGATGCCCCGATGTTTCCGCCATCGGTTGAGATGTTACAGATTGGTATCAGAGCCATGGTTATAGAGAATTAGGTTATTAGACTTCCTAAAAAATAGACTATAACCTTACCTTATCTATAGATTAGTTTCTCATCTCATCTCTATATCTGATTTTCTTGTTCTATCCCTGGACTTTAGGAAAATTCCTAGACTTAAAGCCTATATTTATTTTCAAAATCCCATCAAGTCGTAAGTTTAAATAATGATTAATAAAACGTGCAATCTGGAAGGGTGGATGCATGTACACTAAGTTTTCTGGCTAGGCAAGCATTTCGTATAAATTCCAACTCGAGGAAACAGTTATGCTTACCTGGGAATTCTTGGAGTGAGTGTCCACTTATAGGCTAAAGCATGGTTTCCCAAACATTGTCTGAACTTAACAAGTTTGACTAGTCAATGTTTTCATTTATTTGTGGATAAATGATTACGAGCCTTCATGTTACTTGTTTTACATTCCATTATTTTCCTTATGTTTCGCTTTTCTCTTTGTTATCCAATCTTCAACGTAATAATCCCTTCCATCTTTCTTATAGAATGCCTCCTTGTCGTGAACCTCAGAACAACAACCAAAACCATGAAATTGTTGCTCTTATTGCTCAGCAGATGGCTGCTATCCTTCCAAATTTGGTTAACCAACTCAATCAAGCTGCCAACGCTAACAATAATGGAAATGTTCCCTGCACCTATAAACATTTCAATCCAGTGAGGTTCATTGGTAGCGAAGGAGCCAATGGACTTTTGGAATGGTTCGAAAGCATGGAGAGCACTGTCATGAACAGTAATTGTCCTAATAACCTCAAGGTCCAATACGCCACTAGTGTACTCTTGCAACGGGCACTTACATGGTGGAACAATGAGAAGCGAACCCGTGGCCCTGAAGCTGCCTTCTTTAACTTGGAATGAGCTCACGGAACTGATGAAAGAAATGAACTGAAGAAACTCGAGGATGAGTTCTACCATCTTAAGCAGGATAGCAGAGAAAACCTTGCTTATACTAAGCGATTCTACGAGCTTAGTATACTCATACCTGCTATGGTCACACATGTGTCTAGAGCCATCGAAAAATATTGAAGGTTTGCCTCTCGAGATTCAAGGCAATGTATTGGGAAACAGACCTGCCACTGTTGAAGAAGCTGTTTGTCTAGTTGTTATTTTAACTAACAACCATGTAAAAGCGAAAAAGTTATTTAGGAAGGGAGAAAGCAAGGATAAAGCTACTATTGTGACAACCCAAAATGCTAAGGCCGCAACCTCTCATAACAATAAAAAACGCAAGATAATCAAAACTCTGCTGCTCATACTTCAGCCACTCATACCCAAGTAGCTCCCATAGCCCAACCATCACATGTAGCCCAAATAGCTCAAGTAGCCCAAAACCCTAATAGGAGGCCCTATGTGGGTACCTTCCCTCTTTGCAACCAGTGTAATAGACACCATCCAATCGATTCACCACGTCGCTTATGCACGAATTGTGGGCGATACGGTCATTTGGCCAACGTCTGCCGCTCTGCACCAAGACAAAACCAAGCCATTAATCCTGCCCAACTTGCCGCACCAACCTGACCTACTGCACCTGCTCGAACTTTTTACCCTCCTGGTACATGTTACGAATGTGATGACCCAAACCATTTTCGTAACCAACGCCAAAACTTGCCATTGTAAACCAAGGTGCGCGTGGACATGCCTTCAACATCAATGCAACTAAAGCCCAAGCCAACAACAATGTGGGAACCAATAGTGACATCTAGTTTTTCATCCATTTTTCTATTCATTCAATTTATTTTCCTTCGTATTAGTACTTTCCTTTAAATAGTAAAACAATTGGGTATTTATCTTATCAATGAACTTTTTTCATCTATGAAATGTGATTCATTTTTTTTACTTGTACATCAAACACTGATCTACTTGCTTATCTATGACACCTTATTTGTCTATGGTCTATGATTTTATTTTCTATGAAAACTTGCTTGTTTATCAACTTTATTTACTCTAAAGTTGTTTGTGTTTGAACTTACATCTCTACGAAACTTAATTATTATGAAACTTATGGCACCGCATCTACGATCTAAAATTTTTTGTGTCCTTTTTGACCCGTGCACAACAGGATGAACTATGCGACCTATGCGACGAATCGAGAAATTACGGGTGCACACGTAATTATATAAATTTCAACGCATGAAAATCATAGTAAGTTCTGTCGTCTGTCATAGCATAGAACCTATCGTGATTTGGAATAACAAAACAAATGCGTTATGACAAGGGATGGTGGATACGCCGCTGCTACTTCCTATATATAAGTGCCATCGTCATATTGTCAAATGCAGTGTTATTTCGTGTCGCACGAAGTTTTATGTTATTTTTGAACCTTGACCAAAGTTAGTAGGATTCATTAATCTAGTGTTAACTATTTGACATGCTTAATCTCATTAAAAGCTACTCACCACAACTTGCCATTATTTCCAACTACAAACAGTGCATCCCATCCTTAGAATCCAAACTTTAGATCAACAATCTTTTCCCAAATCTTTCCAACAACTTAACTTTCTATTCTAATTTATCCTTAACCTTGAACATATGCATTCAACCCTATAGTCACCACCGAAAATCTTTTTGAATCAGTATATCCCAATTCAAAAACTCAACTCCTTTAAATCCAACACAATAAATCGTGTTTTTACTTTCATTGTTTTCCAAGTAATAACAACTTTATCAACAGCTTTCTCCAAATTAAATTTCGGGATGAAACTTCCTAAAGTAGGGGAGACTATACCATGAAATTTTTCAACTTCGTTTATCTTATTATTATTATTATAAACAAATAAACGTATTGATTCATTTTAACATTTTTTTATTTTACATAATTACATTTAAATTTTTTTATTAACTGTTATAAATAAACATGTATAATGGCATTTAGGTAAATATTTATTTTAGTTTTTTTAACAAATTTTAAAGTTCAAAAGTTAAGCTTATAAACAGACAATACATATAAAGAAATTTATAAAAGTTGATAAACAAAAATGCCATCTTTGGAAGTTTTTAAAGTTGAAAAGTTAGTTTTTAAAGTTTAAAAATCATTTTAAAATCATATCTAAACCACAGTGACTAAGGTGGTCTAAGCTCAAAACTTTTAGAGCACCCGGGGCGCCAACGTGATGAAACATCATTGAAGAAACCCTAGATCAACTAGACCGGAATCTATGTAGATCATGGATTGGGCTCTGCATAAAGGGGTTAATCTTTCGTTTGGTTTCACGACAATGATGAATGAAACAGTACTCCGGTTGATCCTGCAAAACAGAACACCGTTAGCTCGCCACGGGGAGAAGGGGGTTCTCTCTGTGACCACCCTCCAGCGTGAGAATAAGTACAGGTAGTCGGAAGTAAAGTATAGTAAGAGAGAGAGTAGTTGAAAGTGAATACCTTCTACTTGTAGTCCAAGTCACTTATTTACAGCCGGGATTAGGGCGCCAAAATGAGAGATGTTAATCTTAACGCAATCTTTCGCCACTCCGTTAAGTTGTGGTTATCTGTTAGTGCACACGGATCATGAGCTCATCAACGGTTAGGGAGATGCCACGTGTCTTCATGAGATCACTATATTTTATTGATGTGAGCATGCTATCACCATGATCTCTCGATCGTCCCAGATGCTGCCATGTGGCAATTGGTTATAACCGAAAAGATGCTTGCACAATTGGGTGTTAGTGGCTTCTAGAAGATATCACAGCTGTAATCTATCTGTTGCTCGCCACGTGTTCATTCTGTTACAACAAAAAAAGATTCCCTTTACCTTTCCATCAGCTCAAGGATTTTTTGCCAAGGGAAAGCTTCTCAAGATTACCTGTTTTCTTGCGCGAGTAGCGCAAGGTAGTTAACTGATCCTCTTTCCTTTCTCTGATGTTGGTGCTACGTTTACTGAGCTCTTGTTTTGATATAAACGTCCGCGCAAGGTTTATGAGTGAAGAGTTATCCAAGGAAATTGATCAAGGTTAACTTTGAACCTTGCGCGAGCCCGCGCAAGGTAGTTAAATGATACTTTCCCTTTTTGGATACCTGGCGAAGAGTCTAGTGAGTCTTTCTTTAGCAGGGAAGCCTGCGCAAGTTCTCCTTGGCAATTAATAGTGGGTATGGTTCCCTTTGCTTGGCGCAAGGTTTTTGGGACCATACCCTTCAAGTCCCCCCAGTCCAGTGTTGCTCCTATGTAAAAGTAAAAAGTAGGTGGAGCACTGGACTTAAGATAAGTATGTTACGCTGAGTGGGTGCTGGTTCTTTGGTGCTTTATGATTTTTGGTGACGTGTCACAAGTGATCTTTTGGAAGATATTTGAATTTCAAATATATTTGGACACGTGTCGCTCATCCAAATGATGTAGTTGGTGAACACGCACGTTCTTGAGACGTGGTGGTACTGTTGACAGACTGTCAACAGTACGTGTCTTACTGCATTTAATGACAATTCGGTGACACTCGTCCTGCGTGGGGCGATTACTGTTCCCCACTCTCCCTTGCAGTTACCTGGGGAAGAGTGATGGTCGCAAAAGTCGCTGTAGTCGTATCTGGCATTAATTGCGATAGGTATATAAAGGGAAATGGCTTCCCATTTCTTCTTCACCAGGCGGTATTCTAGAGAGAGAATCACTTGTATTCTTCATATTTTCCGGCGACTGTGGGATTCCGATCATCTTCTTATTAAATCCCTTTTTTCAAGAGTTCTTTTCTACAAGGTTTCTATGGCGACTGGATCTAGCTCTGGGAGAGTTGAGGCACCGTTGAAGTGGAAGAGAGAGGAATTTGATGCTTTGATCAATAATTTTTTATTTGCCAAGTCTTGGGGGTCATTCTATCCCAAGGAGAGTTCGACGGCGGCAGATGCTCCGGCCGGCTACATCACGTTGTTCTACGATTATTTTGCCGAGGGCAACTTTAGACTTCCGGTGACCCACTTCATGTTGGAGATCCTTGATTACTACAAATTCCATATTTCCCAGTTGAATCCCATAGGAATGGTTAGAATCAGGCACTTCGAATTCGTTTGCCGGTCGATGCAGATTATTCCGACGGTCGAGAAGTTTCGTGTATTTTATCAGCTCCATTGTTCCTTAGGCTTTTATTCTTTCCAACAACGCGTGCAGGCCAAGCGGTTGTTGGTGACACCGCCCAAATCCTACCATGACTGGAAGCAGAAATTTTTCTATGTTAAGGCGGCGGTGATCCCAACTGTGATGACGTTCAGGGCTGCGGAGGATATAGAGTTGGAAACATTGGCCATTCCGACCAACGAAGTGTGGTATCAAAACATAAAAGATATCCCCAATATTATATTGCCCGATGAGCATCTTATGGAAGAAAGAAAGACGAGAAAAGCTGGTGTATACCGAGGATGGAGTTGGTAAGTAACTTCTGAATTTTTAGAACTATTGTCCTCAATTGTTGCATGTTGGTGAAATTCAGTTGTTATGCTTTGTTCAACAGTTGCGCCTTTATACTTGATCTCTTTTAAGAGAGGCAATGGTAAGATGGCTGTGGTGCCTCTGGAGGAAAATGAAGAACGTTGGTTTGATCAAATCTTGGGGAATTTTGAAATCCCTAGAAAGAAGATCTGAACGCGCAGTCCACTGCCACCACTGGTAAGTCACATCGCGTAAAGCCTGAGTTAGTTATTGCAATATTACTTGTAAGTATCAACTCTTTACGTAATATTGCAATGTAACTTATGGCGCGATGTTTTCTTTCCATTAATGATTATGTAGGTGATTTGTTAAACTTGGGCGTAGGCCCTGAATCGAAGAAGAATAAAAAGCCAACTGCTACTGCTACTACTGCACCAACCTCCACCAAACTAGATAAAAAAACTAAGCCATCTGCAGCTACGAAGGCTGAGGGCAAGAAAGGTATGCGTCTCGTATCTGATTCTTGGTGTGATTATGTGGTGGTGTCAGACTCACTAGAGGGTCTTGCGCCTATAGGTTTGAGGAAACCAAAACCCATCGACACCTCCTCTCTTCCTGCTTCGAACCCAGATGATCCTTTGGAGATCCCTTCAAGTCCTGAAGAGGCGTTGAAGTGCACTTCCAAGAAGAGAAAGGAGTCTGAGACTTTACCACCATCTCCGCCGGAAAAGGTTGCGCAACCGCGCATAGGAAAGAAAGGCAATCTAGAAGCCTTTGCGAAGAAATTTTCTCCTGGTATGTCTTCCTCGTTACATACTTTTGTAGTAATAGTCGCGCGATATCTTGTTTTGACACTTATGTCTGTTTTTAACACACGCTTTTACTTGTGCAGGGAAACTTGTAAAGGCTGCGCCGGTATCATCCTCTTCTATACCGTCGCCGCACAGGCCTGAGAGCACTGAAGGTGAAGATGTGGACCTGAGCGCCCCTATTTTTTATGCAGACCCCATTATTCCAGAAGGGTCTGAGAAAGTGGCTCCAGAAGAAGAGCTTAAACAAGTTGATGCTGAGAATCCTGCTGGCGAGCAGGTTAAAGATACTGCTTCAGATGTGACTAAGGATCCTGTTGGCGAGCAGGTTAAAGATACTGCTACAGGTGCTACTGCGGGAGGGTCTGGTTCTGTGGGGCAAGATAACCCAGCCACGCCCGTTCCTGAGCCTTCAACGTTTATTTCTAAGGGTGCTGGCCCTTCCACCAGAGGCGAGTATTTTATGCCAATTTTTGATGATCCAGAGGAGGAGTCACCGATTCGCCCCGAGGAAACGCATGGGGATTATTATTATCGTTCTTATTCTGAGAAGCGGGTCTCTGAGATCCATCAGCCTGTGTGGAAGGTTAAACAGGGTGATGTTTTTACAGATTGGCACTCTTGCAAGGAGTGGTATAAGGGCATCTTCCCTTCGGAGGAGGTGAAGCGCCAAGAAGAGAAAAACCATGATGTCACTTATCAAACATTCTTACAAGAGTCTGCTCTTGCCTCTTCCATGATGAACAGAATTGTGCGCGAGTGGCGCAGCATGAACAAGGAGTGGGATGAGGTTGAGATTGTCAAGGCGAAAGCCAATTTGAAAAAGAGAAGACATTAAAGATGATCATGGATTTTGAGGCTGAGAAAGCCAAGTTTGAGGAGGAAAGGAAGACTGAAGAATGGTCTGCGCTTTCTTGGAAGCGGAAATGTGAGGCCGCTGCTGCGCAACATGCTAAGGATCGCAAGCGCTTTGTGGAGGCTTGTGACCGAGATAATAACGAAAAAATTTCTCTGCGCAATGAAATTGAGAAGCTCAAGAAAGAGAAAAATGATGCTATTGCTACGGCGGCAGAGGCTCGTTCTCATAGGGAGAGGAGTGAGCAGAATGAGGTAGCAACCAAAATAACTCTCCTCCTTAAGAATAAAGAGATTGATGATCTAACCTCTATGTTATTTGACCAGGCGTGGCTGCAAGATGAGGTTGATACTTTGAAAAAGGATATCAACCTTCATCGTACTGAGAAGGCCGAGTTGACCCGCCGTTTGACCGAAGGCGAACAAAAGATTAACGACACGAAGGTCGCTCGTGCTACAGCAGAAAGCCTGATCAAATCCCTCATGAACCAGCTTACTTGGTTGCGAGAGTATGGGATTGTGGAGGTATTGTCCCTTTCCTGTAATATAAACATCTTCGCTGACCTAATATATCTTATACTGATGCACTTGTTTACAGATTGCAAACTCTATTTTGAACTCGACGGAGTTAGATGAGAGAGTGGCGGAACTCATGGTGGCGGCGCGGAATGATGGCCATGCTGAGGGCTATAAGGAATGCACACTTCATGTGGCCCATGCGCTGAAAACCGAATGGGACAGAAGCCACACTGCTACGCATGGAACCGACACTGTTGCTCTCTATACTGCTGCCAAAGAGAGTTATGATCATTTACATCTTCCTGTCATGGATCTTGTTGATGCTGCGCTGCAGCATGATGATTTTGTGGATAGACAAAGGGAATCTTCTCTGAGGCGGAGAAACAAGAAGATGCGAAGGATGCAGGGAAATAGAGTTAGATTGTGTCTATTTCCGTAGCTGTTTGTATATTTGTTTTTGATGTATCGTTGCGTTTGATGCGCAAGTACTTCTAATGTGAATATAATATATTTAGTTTACATTTTTTGCATGTGACCAATTACTTGTTTAGGATAGACAAATGAACAATAACCTCATGTCTGAGCGTAGGCATTGTGTCATCTTGTGGCTCATGAGTATGTGTCATGTAAAGCGCATGGCTTGATGAGCTCTGAGATTACATGTAACACCTACGCAACTGTTGAGCGTTCCAGGTCCATGGGACACTGGAGGCGTCCAAGCGCTTTAATGTGTAAGCTCCTTTGCCCAGGACTTCATGAATTACATAAGGTCCTTCCCATTTGGGTGCCAGTTTTCCTGACTTTTCAACGTTCGATGCTTCGTTGTCGTGAAGTACAAAATCTCTGGGTAAGAAAGTGCATACGCGTACCCATTTGTTGTAATATTTTTCCATTTGATTTGTACTTAGCTTCGCGTATCGCTGCATTCTCGCGCCTCTCTTCAACCAAATCAAGATCAAGTCGGCGCTGCTCTTCGTTGTTTAGCTTTTCAAGAGCAAGCATTCTGGGTGATGGGAGACCAATTTCCGCTGGTAACACTGCTTCTGTGCCATAAGCAAGACTAAAAGGTGTTTCGCCAGTGCTTGTTTTTGGCATCATTCGGTGCGCCCATAGTATACTTGGTAATTCATCTACCCAGCCACGCCGCACTGTACCGAGACGTGCTTTTATGCCCTCCACTAGTTGCTTGTTTATGCTTTCTACCTGACCGTTCGCCTGTGGGTGAGCAACGGAGGAAAAAACATGTTCGATTTTCATTTCCTGCATCCAAGCTTGCAGTTCTGTAGCTGTGAGATTTGGGCCATTGTCGGTGATGATTCATAGCGGTAAACCAAAACGGCAGATAATGTTTTCCCATATAAATTTACGAACTACCATTGCTGTAATGGATGCCAATGGCTTCGCCTCTACCCATTTGGTGAAGTAATCGACAGCAACAATAACGAAATTGACTGCGCCCGGCGCATCATGAAAGGGTCTGATGAGATCAATCCCCCACTGTTGGAAAGGCCAAGCGGTGGTTATCGGAACCAAAGGATTCTTTGGGCATAGCGTCTTCGGTGCATGCCTCTGACAGGACATACACTTGCGCAGAATCTCAATTGCATCAACATACATTCCGGGCCAGTAATAACCTGTACTCATGATCTTGGCCACCACCATGCGCGGTCCAGAATGGATATCGCATAATCCCTCGTGGATTTCTTGTATTAAATATTGCGCATCATGTTTGCTCACACAAAGAAGTAAAGGTCCAGAATATGACTTTCGGTATAAGATACCATCAGCCAATTCGTAATTGATTGCCTTACATCGTATTTTCCTTGCTTGGGCTTTGTCTGCTGGAAGCGATCCATGCAGCAGGTACATAATTATTGGAGACGTCCAAGATGGATCTCCGATTTCAACCATGCTTACTTGTTTGAGTGGCACCGATGGGTTGCTTAAAACTTCAATGCGAACCTCTCTTGCCAAATGTTGAAAACTCGTCGCAGCTAACTTGCTCAAAGCATCAGCATGTTTATTTTCACTCCGATTTACATGAACAACTTTGAATTGCTTAAACTGAGTGATGAGTGCTTTCGCTTGTTCAAGATAGAAGATAGAGAGCCATGATGTCGCCCTTTGCATCATAAGAACCGATAACCTGTTCAGCAACAAGTTTAGAGTCTACATGAG
The DNA here is from genome assembly GCA_947069175.1 of Scalesia atractyloides. Lineage (NCBI taxonomy): Eukaryota > Viridiplantae > Streptophyta > Magnoliopsida > Asterales > Asteraceae > Scalesia > Scalesia atractyloides. The sequence continues at coordinate 39,295,848 of CAMTDV010000006.1, forward strand.
CTGTTAAGTGAGATGCACCCATCTTAATATCCAGGCGCAGCCCTGCTAAGAAAGCTTCATATTCTGCTTCGTTGTTGGTACTCTTAAACTCAAGCCGAATTGCATAAGTAAATTCTACACCGTCTGGACTTAACAAACGTAATCCTGCTCCTGCCCCATCGTTGTTTGATACGTCGTCAGTGTATAAGATCCATTCTCTGTCATCGATAATGGGAACTGGATTTTGAATTGCTTCGCATTCTTCAACCTTATCTGCTGGAATTTCAGCAATAAAGTCGGCTAACACTTGACCCTTGGTAGCTGGTCTTGGTTTGTAACATATGTTGTATGCTCCCAATTCAATTGCCCACTTCGCGAGGTGTCCCGAGACATCTGCTTTAGATAAAACTTGACCAATATGATAATTTGTCAGTACCGTAATGACGTGTCTTGAAAAATACCGTCTCAGCCTGTGCGAAGCATGAACAAGAGCTAACACTAATTTTTCCATTATAGAGTATCGAGTTTCTGGATCATTTAGCATTTTACTGATGTAATATATTGGAGATTGAACACCCTTGCAATCCACCATTAATACTGCTCCAACTGCCATTGGAGATGCTGAAAGATAAAGAATCATCGGCTCTTTACTGCACGGCACAGTAAGTGTGGGTAATTGAATAAGACAATCCTTCATTTCTTGAAAAGCTTTCTCCGCTTCGGGAGTCCATGGAAACATTTTACTTTTAACACAATTGCGCAAGGTTCGGATAAATGGGAATGATTTCGCAGCATGATTAGCCAAAAAAACGATTAAGCGCAGCTAATCTCCCAGCCAATCGTTGCATTTCTTTGATGGTGGTGGGAGACGACATCTTTTGGATGGCCTCCACCTTTTCAGGATTGACCTTGAATCCTTCCTTCGTAACCACAAAACCTAGGAATTTTCCTTCTTCCATGCCAAAAGAGCATTTCCCTGGGTTTAACTTCAAATTGACCTTGCGCAAGGAATCAAAGGTTCTCTGATATTTTCTAGCATTATTTCTTCTGAATTGCTCATGATGACCAAGTTGTCGATGTAAACTTCTACTGTCTTGCCAATGTCATCGCCAAAGACAGTGTCCATTAATCTTTGGTAAGTAGCTCCCGCATTGCGGAGACCAAAGGGCATTTTTGTGTAGCAAAAAATTCCTTTCTCCGTGCGAAAAGCTGTTTTGCCTTTGTCCTCTTTTTTCATCAACACTTGATGATATCCTTTGTAACAACTAGAAACATTCAAGAAGAAGCTAACGAATCGACTTCTTGTCTAATTGGAAGAGAGTAGCACTCTTTAGGACACGCTTATCAAATCTTTAAAATCAACGCACATGCGCCAACCGCCATTGTGCTTTTTCACCATTACTGGGTTTGTGACCCAGGTTTGATATTTGACTTCGCGCAGGATCCCAGCTTTCAATAATTCTGCAACTTGCTCATTCATTGCTTCGGTCTTTTCAGATCCAAGGCTGCGCTTTTTCTGAACCACGGCTGCACCGTCGGGAAGACGTTTAAGCAATGCTCAGCTATCTTGCGCAGAACCCCTACCATATCTGTAGGAGTCCACGCGAAGATATCCATATTTCGAAACAACAAGGTCTTAAGTTTTGCGCGACTTGCCATAGAAATTGCAGGACCAAGGATAATTGGTTGCTTGGGATACATATTGTTCAGTACCCATTTTTCAGGTTCATATGGTGATGTTGATTTAGCAGCCTTAACAACTGGTTCTTCAATAGACATAATCCCTTTTTGCGCGAAGATGATAGCTACTCTAGTTGGCGTCAGGAAACCACATGCAGCGTGAGGTGCAGATGTGATCATGCTAAAATCTCGTTGCGCTCGTCTCCCTAATAACACGTCATGACGGGATGTTGCTGGTATTACCATGAAGTTCACTTGAATGGTGCGCGAGTGTTTTCCGTCTTAAAGAATCACGGGAAAAACTATTTGTCCAAGAGGGAAGACAGCCTCATTGCAGAATCCAGTTAACGGGAAGTCACCTGGTTCTAGGCGTGCCTTGTCTTCCGGATCTAACTGTTTGAAGCACTGTTCATATATGATAGCCATAGAACTTCCCGGATCTATGAACATATAGTCGGTCCGGTAATGGCCAAAGATGCCTGAAATTACCACTGGTCTTTCTTCTTGAGGCCCACCTGGAACCACAGGAAATATCACTTGTTGCTCTCGCCATTTTTCTCCTCGGAACCTTTGAAAGCTGCGCTTGCGCGACGAGCTCCCTTGGATCATGGCAACTTGTTTCATCTTTTTATTGCTTGGATCCTCATCACCGCGCGTGAGTTGCCTGACCTATTTTCGAACTGATTGCACCAAGTGTGTCAGCTTACCACTTTTCAGGGCCTTTTCAATTTCTGTGCGTAGCTAATGCAATTATCGGTTGTATGCCCTGTGTCCTTGTGGAAATCACAAAAGAGGTTTGGTCTTGGCCTTTTTTGTTCTTCATGGGCTGAGGTTGTTTGAATTGGTAATTTTCAGTGCTTAGGACTTCCGCAGGAGATTTGGTGAGAGGAGTCCGCTGTTGCTCTCTATTCTCATTCTTAATAGCTTTCTGAGTTGCGATTTTGTTAATCGTTGTGCGGGCATCCATTGGAGAGTATGGTGAGTAAGAACTCTAGTTCGAGTCCTTCCAACTCTTTTTAAACTTCCGACCTCCTTTGCTCAAATCTTCAGGACGATGTTGAGGTAGAGGAGGTCTGTTTGAATTAAGGTTGCGCTCGGTCTGCCCATAGACCTTGGCTACTGCCATGAGCTTGTCCCAACTTTTCGGTAAACCAGTAGTACCAGAAAGTACCTTAATCATTTCGTCACATCTTACCGCGTACTTGAACTGTGCGCGGATAAGATCTTCATGTACATTACCGATCTCCAAAACTTCCTTGTTATAACGCGTAATTAAGTCCTCCAAATTCATATTGTCTCTTCGCCAAATATTCATTACATCGGACGAATCTCTAACATAACGACGCTGCTGACTGAAATGAGTAAGGAATTATTCCTTAAGATCATTCCATGAAGAGAGCTTACCTGTTGGTAATTTGTCGAACCAGAGTCGCGCAACTCCGGTTAACGTTTGGACAAACAGATGGCACCACATAGGTAAAGTCCATCCTCCAATAAGTCCTGCGCCAGTAAACAAATGCATGTGATCATCTGGATCTGACAATCCATTAATCTTTCCAACGTTTGATGGCAATTTTTCTCATTCTAGCGGGGCTAGAGCGATTTCCTTCACGAATTTTGATTGTTCTGCCGCTTCAGCAGGTCGGTAAATCAAGTTATAATCGTGCTCCGCCTCGGGATTATACACTGCTCGGATTCGAGGTTTGTAACTAGCATGATCTGCAGACAACGATTGAAGACACTTGCACTATCTCCTTCTTCATAAGTCTTATCATACTCATCGTATTGGGTGTCCCGCTTCTGCAACGATCGCGGGCCCAAATGTGAGTGAACTGAAGGTCGTCGTTGGACATTCTCTTCCTGATGTCTGTTACCAGAATGAATAGAATCATTTCTGGTTTTAGAATACATCTCAGTTTCAAGCACAGATACATGCGAAGGTGCACGATCTTGGTTCTGCGTTCCGTAACTCAATGCTCGGAGCGCCGACGAAGCACGGGCTTGCGGTGCACCAACCAGAGCTTGAAAAGCTGGAGTTCCGGTTTGAGCACATAACTGAGCACACATGGCGTTTAGAGTAGTTTGAGACTTAATCAACCATGATAATGGAGTTTCTCCAGGAGGAAGAATTGATGCAACGTCAACATGAGGGGCCGCCGGTGTTACTGGGATACTTGCATGATCAGGATCATACGGAATATCAGCTTCACTGGACGAATCCTCCATGATTTGTCTGTCGACCTGAGGAGCTCCGCCAATGCGACGGATCTCCGATCGAGGACCTGGAAACGATGATCCATCAGCCATGAAGCTGTAGATCTTAGTTAAATGAAACGAGAGATGAGAGAAAAAGAAAATCGGTGGGCGCCAATGAAGAAACCCTAGATCAACTAGACTGGAATCTATGTAGATCTATGGATTGGGCTCTGCATAAAGGGATTAATCTTTCGTTTGGTTTCACGACAATGATGAATGAAACAGTACTCCGGCTGATCCTGCAAAACAGAACACCGTTAGCTCGCCACGGAGAGAAGGGGGTTCTCTCCGTGACCATCCTCCGGCATGAGAATAAGTCGGAAGTAAAGTACAGTAAGAGAGAGAGTAATTGAGAGTGAATACCTTCTACTTGTAGTCCAAGTCACTTATTTATAGCCGGGGTTTGGGCGCCAAAATGAGAGATGTTAATCTTAACGGAATCTTTCGCCACTCCGTTAAGTTGTGGTTATCCGTTAATGCACACGGATGTGAGCTCATCAACGGTTAGGGAGGTGCCACGTGTCGTCATGAGATCACTATATTTTATTGATGTGAGCATGCTATCACCGTGATCTCTCGATCGTTCCAGATGCTGCCACGTGGCAATTGGCTATAACCGAAAAGATGCTTGCACAATTGGGCGTTAGTGGCTTCTAGAAGATATCACAGCTGTAATCTATCTGTTGCTCGCCACGTGTTCATTCTGTTACAACAGAAAAGATTCCCTTTACCTTTGCACCAGCTCAAGGATTTTTTGCCAAGGGAAAGCTTCTCAAGATTAACTGTTTTCTTGTGCGAGCGACGCAAGGTAGTTAACTGATCCTCTTTCCTTTCAGTGCTGTTGGCGCAACGTTTACTGAGCTCTTGTTTTGATATAAACGTTCGTGCAAGGTTTATGAGTGAAGAGTTATCCAAGGAAATTGATCAAGGTTAACTTTGAACCTTGCGCGAGCCCGCGCAAGGTAGTTAAATGATACTTTTCCTTTTTGGATACCTGGCGCAGAGTCTAGTGAGTCTTTCTTTAGCAGGGAAGCCTGCGCAAGGTCTCCTTGGCAATTAATAGAGGTATGGTTCCCTTTGCTTGGCGCAAGGTTTTTGGGACCATACCCCTTCAATCATCACGTGTTGTGGACCGTGGAAGACCGCCGCCGCTCGAGTTTTTCACGCATGGAAAAGAAAACGCGTGGCCAAGAACACGCGTTATGAAGTTACCGTTGTGGGATAAGAGATGAGTTACCGGTGATCTATGATGAAGAACGTAGTTGGGAGATGATGATGAAGATGGTGATGGAAGTTGTAGGTGATCGAGATGATGATGAAGATGGTGATGAAAGTTGCATGTGATCGATGATGGAGAAGATGGCCGGAGAAGATGAGGGTGGTTGACGGAGATGTTCGGAGGAGGTCGTCGGAGAAGATGGCCGGAGGTAACCCATCACTAGTGATGGGCACCCCCACTAAAATCCATCACTTAGTGATGGAATTTTGCTCGATGACGTGGCGTATGGTGATTGGATGTTGTGAGTGATGAGTGAGTGGTGAGTGATTGGCGCCCCGACCCCCCTTAAAAACATTTCAGCACTTCATCTTCTTCGTATTTCCGACCGCAAATTCCGGCGAGAATTCCGGTAATGCAAAACGACCAAACAGATCATTCTTATCCCGTTCTTTTAGAGATACTTCTTATCTTTACCAAACACCAACCTACTACCAAGTTTTGATCCCGTAATCGAAGTTTCTGGCTTATCCATTAAAAACCGATCACCGCAAATCTCAAACGAACATGTTTATCTCTTATCAATCACATGCGAGTATATATACATGACCACGTATCTCTTTTAAGCGTGCCACAATACAATTTACACTTCACATTTTCTCGGCGTTTTCGGCACAAATCGCCGGAATCATATCTCCGTCCACCTCTAACCAAGCTACTTTCCGAGCTCAACAAGTATGATTTTATATACATTCCAATTCATTTAGTCACTGATTAAAAGCCCCAACATGATCATTAACAACAACAACAACATATTCATGAGTAATTTAGGACTAGAGGATTAGAGCTTGTAACTCGATTTGGGACGATTATAGTTTGAATTTATAGTTGGTATAATCCTTTTAAGTATAAAGGTCAACATGAATATTATGTTGTATATTTCCTCGCTCACCTGATTAAATTTATACAGCAACACAATAATGAAACACTATTTTTTTATTGTTTGTTTTATCCTTGAAACCTTATAAAAAGAAAATATAAAATAACTTTAAATAAACAAGCTGGTTCATTTAAGAAACCACGTTTTAACCTTTTTTATATATATTATCATCAATTAATTTTGAAGAAAGTAACTAATAAACTTTAAACCTGTTTAGCTAAACCTTATTTTCAATATTTTATCATCTTAAAGTCTGTTCTATTTAACAAATAAAAAATAAATTTTTAAAACACCAAAATATTAATTTCAAAAAAAGAAATATTTTGACCAACAAATTTTTATAAATGGCATCATTTATTTATCCAAACATACGTAAATTTGATAACTAAAACTTGATTATCATTTATCCAACTTAATTCACTTAATTTTAGCAAATTAACTTGTAGATATTTTTCTTTCCTAAAAAGCTTTAAATAATTAATTACTTAATTAATTAATTATTTTTTAACCAATCAAATCAGATAACTATATAACCGTTTAAATAGTCATTTTTAGATGTGTTTTTATAAACGATTAACAAATTCTTTCTTTGTAGTTGTATCCAACGATGAAATTAACTATCTTATTAACTATTCTAGTAAATAATTTATCTTTTTTTTATCATAGATTAGTTGATTTTAATAAATAAAGGATATTTTTCTACATTATATTCATTTTTTTAAATAGATAAATAAACCATTAAAACCTCTCAAAACGCTAGTTATTCCCAAATCAGTTATAGAACTCCCTAAATTCCTATAGTCCTAATATTACTCAAAACTAAGATCAACACCCATTAAACTTTATCACTCAATCATGATAGGAGTAACACTTTGGTGTTCTCACAACATCTTCAAATACAACCAGCTTTTGTTTGTTTGCTTTGCTAATTCAAGTGAGTACATAGTTTCCCTTTTTACTATTTTTACACTTTTGGGATGATTCATGTGCCAATACCAAATACACAAACTATCACATGTTATACTCAACTTACAATTCGACTCTATGGACGCATGTTATCTATGTGTTTATTTGAACTTACATGATTACTACTTGTACATTCGCTAACTACAATCAAGCCGCGTGGTAGTATGTTATCGCGCTATAGGATTGACACCCCATTCCCACTCCTTGGCCTTTTTAGGAGGGGGGGGGGTTCCTCTGGGAATGGTAGAACCCACTTACTTTAGGAAGAGGTTAACCCTTCGGGTTCCTCACTTACAAGTCGACACAAGGTTTTAGTGTGCCCCTAGTTTCATGTTTCTATTTCAAATTGCTTTAGATATTATGTTATGCCATTGAATTATATAAAATTTTCCAATTATACTTATATTTACTAATACCCTATGTTACTCGCCAACTCTTTGTAGTTGACCTTTATTTTGCACATGTTTCATGTAATATTGTTTGATGATGCTGCACAAGATTTTCTATTCGCATAGGATGCTATTGGATTTACATTTGATTGTAACTAATAAATTTAAAGTTGATTCTAAATATTTGAATTTTTAATTCCATCTGCTTTTGACAATCTACCAAGGTGATGCCCCGATGTTTCCGCCATCGGTTGGAATGTTATAACACATACCAATATAAATAAACGCGTTTAAGCACTATAAACCGACATAAATCTATACAACATACAATGTGTTTTTCCAACACATCATTCCCGCATGGTAAGAGCTAGTTAACGAAGCATGTAACACCCCAAAATTTTATTAGTTTCATGTGTATAAAAATATTTATTTATAGGACGATAATTAGTAGCATGAACTTAGTTAGAATACAAAGGAAATCTAACTTAAAAATAGTATGAAGTCACTTTATATAAACACTCAAACTCGAGGGGCCAAATTAGGACAATTAGAAAGTTAAGGTATTAAAACCCAAACACACACACACTGTGTATGTGGGTCGATCTAAGAAGGAGAGAAGGAGGGGGGGAACCCTCAACAACTTTTGATATTCAACAAATTAAGAAGGAATTCTAATACAAATCATATGCATGAACACGAAATTAGAACCATCTAGGCCTGCTAAACACCAGGCGTGAAAGAGGAAGGAGCAAGCAATCGGAAATCTCAAGGTTCGCACGATCAAGGGATGTTATTTTGTTATAATTTTAAGCTTTTCTATGATAATTAAGTAGCTAGTCGTAACCGGATTTGTGGGATGAATGAAAGAATTTGATAGAATGAAATGACCACCACGACTGGGTCAAAAGAATGAATACGGAATGCAAAGAATGTTAGAATGTTATATAGTCGAACCGTATGAACGGGTCGTACTAATAGAATGAATGTTAGAATGTTATGTAGTCGAACCGTATGAACGGGTCGTACTAATAGAATGAATGTTCGAATGTTATGTAGTCGAACCGAATGAACGTAGAATGAATGTTAGAATGTTATGTAGTCGAACCGAATGAACGGGTCGTACTAATAGAATGAATGTTGGAATGTTATGTAGTCGAACCGTATGAACGGGTCTAATAGAATGAATGTTGGAATGTTATGTAGTCGAACCGTATGAACGGGTCGTATTAATAGAATGAATGTTGGAATGTTATGTAGTTGAACCGTACGAACGGGTCGCGGTAACAGAATGTACAATGGAATGCTATGTAGACGAACCGTACGAATGAGTTGTACAAATACAAGGTTATGCTAAAAATATATATTTAATTGCAAGTTAATATGTTGTGCATACACGTAGAACTAATTTTGATTTATGTTGTTGTCATGTAGGTAAAGTCGTACTCTAAAGGGTACGCTACGCTCGAAACGAACACACTCCATGATGTCCTTATGCGCTTCTGGTTTTACATGTTGCAAATGGGTCAAACTTATTTTATTGATATTTAGTCGTCGTGTAGTTATATAAATTTCCCAAGAACTTGTGATAATAGTTTTGTACCTTGGTTGGAATGTTGTTAGTCTAAAATGGATAATTTTGTATGTAAAATCTAAGTTTTTATTTCTTAGCTAATAGTAAAAGTTTAATTTCGCCAAATTTTTTCATTGTTTAAGCCTTGTTATCAGAGCCCGGGTTTGAATTGGTAGCAGAGCCCGGTTTGAGGGATTCAAGCATGAGTTAAAGTGCTTGAACTCAAACCGATGGCTCGTTCAAAGGTGTGTGTTCGCTCCGAGAAGTTGAACAAGTAAGTGTTTCTTAAGTATTAGTCACAGTTTTGACGGTTTATAGTATGGGATAATTTCGGAGTAATATGGGATGTTACGGACGTTATGGGTCAATTTGGGTTGGATCGGGGCCTGCAAATGGGTTGTATAGCTGAAACGAAAAAAAACATCGTTTGCAACGCGGAGGGGGTGTTGCCGACGTTACTTCAATATCTGATGCCCTAAATAACTGTCTACACAATCCAGCTCCCGACGTCGTAACCAGGGTGGGTCGCCGACGCAAAAAGAGGGCGTCGCTGACGCCCCTCACTAGCTTAATATGCTGTTTTTTATTCCCTTTTACATTCAGAGGTCCGTACCTCCTAAAAGACGTTCCGTAACCTTAAAATAACCCCGAAAAGCGGGATTTACCAATAAGAAGTTATGTGAATTTAATTGAAACGTGTTAAGACATGATGGAAACATAATGTTTCGGAAAGAAAGATAAGAATGCATGAGATAGTAAGTCCTTTAACTCGTTATTCACCCTTAGATGCTCCGTGACCGTCATTAATCATTTTACATAATGAACTCTCAAGTGTGGATCATGAAATTGTTATGAATAGCCACAATAAAACTAATGAACGCATATTCTAACGAATGGAAGGTGATACTTATGTAGATGGCAGATGAAAGAGATCTGAACGATAACAATATGGCACATCAAGATGCAATAAACGAAAATATCTCAGAGGAAGTTGTAAAAGCTATGCAAGCCAATCTGCCTCAACTAGCAAAAGTGGTGGAAAGTCGTGTCTTAGAAACAGTAGAGGCTCTCATGACTAGCAAGATAGAAGAATTAAAGGAATGGGTGAGCAAGGTCCAAAGTAAAAAGGGGACCCGCAGATGCACTTATAGGGATTTCATGGCTTGTAACCTCGCAACATATGATGGAAAATCGATCATGTCGCATTCCAAAGGTGGATTCCAACATGGAGGCCGTGTTTATACGAAGTAGGTGCGAAAAAGAGGATCAAGTAATGTTTGCAACGGGCCAACTCCAACTCCAAGCAAAGGATTGGTGGGACGCCCATTTCAAGGAATTGGGAGAAGAGAAGCTTCAGAGCTAACATGGCAAGAGTTTAAAGAACCATTCCTAAAGTTCCATTGCCCGCAATCTGCAGTTGATCGAATTCAAGAGGAGTTCTTACGTCTTCGGCAAGGAAAGGAGTCTATCGATGATATCACAAACATATTTCTTGACAAAGTAAAGTTTTGCCAAGATTTCATGAAGACCGAAAGAATGAAAATAAACCGATATCATGACATGTTAAAGGCGGAATTTAGGGAGTTTATCACTCCCTCAAAGTGTGAAACCCTAAATGAGATAATCAATTGGGCAAGGGATCGGGAGTTAGAACTCAAGCGCCAAGTGGAGCGGGGGGAAAAGAGAATGATGGAAAGGGGTAGCAATCCGAGCCCGTCCAAAACACTAAAAGGCCATGATTATAACAAGAAGGATAACATGAAGAGTGAGGTTTCCCGATGCAAAACCTGCGGGAAGCTACACTCGGGAGAGTGTTTGTTGGGAAAGAAAGGATGCTGCAACTATGGACAAGAAGGGCATCCTTATTACAAATGTCCAAACCCGGCCAAAACTTGTTTCCACTGTTTTACACTAGGACATGTCAAAGCAGAATGCCCAAAGTTGAAGCAGAAAGGGGGGAAGGATGGGAAGAAAGATGATGCTCCAAGAGCTAAGGGAAGGATGTTCCAACTCACTACCGAAGAAGCTAAGGCACTTCCGAATGTTGTGTCAGGTATTTTCTTAATTAATTCAATACCTACGAATGTATTATTTGATTCCGGAGCAAGTAGGTCATTTGTATCACACGAAATTATATGTCATCCTTCCTTTAAAGTTGAACGAATGCCTCTACCTTTAGAAGTAGAAGTAGCTGATAGCAAGATCTACTTATTGCATGAAATATGTAAAGAATGTAAGATCGTTATAGAAGACGAGGAATTCGATATAGATCTTGTGCCCATTGTGTTGGGGAATTCAAAGTAGTAGTGGGAATGGATTAGCTATCCCGATACCACGTAGGAATTCAATGTGAAACTAAGATCATACGAGTGTTACCACCTAGTGGGAAATGGGTAAGCATTTATGGGTAAAGAAAGCTCGAAACGAAGCTATGTACCATAGTAGAGGCAGTCAAGTATGTACAAAATGAAGGCAGGGCATTCTTAGCTTACGTAATGGATACCACAAAGGACGCACAAAAATTGGAAGATGTTGAAATTGTAAATGAATTATCCGGATGTGTTTCCGGATGAATTACCGGGACTCCCACCCGAGCGAGACGTGGAGTTTTGCATCGAGCTAAACCCGGGTGCTGAGCCGGTGGCTAAGGCCCCCTATAGGTTAGCTCCTATAGAAATGCGGAAGTTAATGATGAAGATACAAGCATTGCTCGATAAGGGCTTCATACGCTCTAACGTGTCACCTTGGGGAGCCCCTATTTTATTCATAAAAAAGAAGGATGGTTCGATGCGCATGTGCATCGACTATCGAGAATTAGACAAACTAACGGCTAAGAACCGATATCCCCTACCTCGAATTGATGACCTTTTTGACCAATTGCAAGGGGCAAGTTGGTTCTCAAAGATCGACTTGCACTCAGGATATCACCAATTACTCGTGCGAGAAGAAGATGTGGCGAAAACTGCGTTTAGAACTTGATACGGGCATTACGAGTTTTTAGTAATGTCTTTCGGGTTAACTAACGCGCCGGCCGCATTTATGGACCTCATGAATCGAGTATGTCGACCCATGCTAGATAAATCTGTAGTAGTGTTTATAGATGATATTTTGATTTATTCTTGAAGCAAGGCCGATCATACATGCCATTTGCGTGAAGTATTAGAGACTCTCCGTAAAGAAAAATTATACGCGAAATTCTCTAAGTGTGCCTTTTGGCTCAGAGAAGTACAATTTCTAGGCCACATGATTAACGAAGATGGCGTTTTAGTGGATCCGTCAAAAGTAGAAGCAGTCATGAAATGGATTCCTCCGAAGAATCCAAATGAAGTAAGAAGTTTTCCAGGGTTAGCTGGATACTACCGAAGATTTACTCAAGATTTCTCCAAATTAGCCCTACCCATGACTAAATTAACAAAGAAAGGTGAGAAGTTTGTTTGGGGACCCGAACAAGAGAAAGCATTTCAAATTCTGAAAGAGAGGTTGTCTAATTCACCGGTGCTAACTCTACCAGATGGGACAAAAGATTTAGTTGTATACACTGACGCTTTGCGTCAAGGGTTAGGAGGCGTTTTAATGCAACGAGGTAAAGTTATAGCATATGCCTCAAGACAGCTCAAACCGCACGAAGGAAATTACCCAACACATGATCTGGAATTGGCCGCTGTGGTGTTCGCATTAAAACTATGGCGGCATTATCTATATGGAACAAGGTGTACCATATACTCAGATCATAAAAGCCTCAAGTATTTTTTCGAACAAAAGGATCTCAATATGAGACAACGAAGGTGGTTAGAACTGATAAAGGATTACGATTGTGAAATCCTTTATCAAGCGAATGTAGTTGCAAATGCCCTAAGCCGAAAAGACCATCCACCTCCGATTCGAGTGAAGTCTATGAGAATGATAGTTAGCCTCATCTCCTCGAGATAATATGGGAAGCCAAAATCAAATCATTAAACGTAGACGATCCTAAGAAAGAAAGAACAAAAGGGATTGCGAATAAATTGGAGGAAAATGCAAGTGGAATCAAAACATGGTTTGGGCGAATCTGGATTCCTTGGTTATGTGAAGTAAAGGAAATGTTACTCAATGAAGCTCATAAATCATGATACTCGATACATCCGGGAGCAACGAAAATGTATAGGGATTTAAAGAAGAATTACTGGTGGCCGGGAATGAAACGAGATATCGTTAATATGTTGCTAAATGCTTAACATGTTCTCAAGTGAAGCGGAGCATCAGAAGCCGTATGGTAAATTACAACCCTTAGAAATTCCGGTGTGGAAATGGAAGACGTGACAATGGATTTGGTAACTAAGCTTCCGAAAACACGAAAAGGGCACGATGCCATATGGGTAGTTGTGGATCGACACACCAAAAGTGTTCACTTCCTACCTATCCGAGAGGCCTATTCGTCAGAAAGGATGGCAAAGATTTTTACGAATGAAATTATAGCTCGTCATGGAGTACCCATCTCCATTGTGTCAGATCGAGACACTAGATTTACATCACGTTTTCATGAGCAAATGGGAAAGAAACTCCACTTTAGTACCGCCTATCACCCACAAACGGACGGTCAATCAGAACAGACTATTCAGACGCTTGTGGATATGCTAAGGGCTTGCGTTTTAGACTTTGGTGATAATTGTGATGATCATTTACCATTAGTGGAATTCTCCTATAATAACAGTTACCATAACAGCATACAAATGGCTCCGTACGAGCTATTGTACGGGAGGAAATGTAGAACTCTCGTATGTTGGGGAGAAGTAGGGCAGGGGAACTTGTATCCAAAGATATAGTTGCTAGGACAAATGAAAAGATTGATATGGTACGAGCATGACTGAAAGAGGCACAAGATAGACAAAAACCGTATGCAGATAGGAGAAGATGTCCCATTGAGTTCCAAGTTGGGGATCATGTTTTGTTAAAGGTCTCCCCTTGGAAGGGTGATGTACACAAAATGCAACATATAAATTACATCAAATGAGGTATAAAACTAACCCTTTTTAGTACTAAAGTTGGAAAAAGCACGCTTCTTTGTTCCTTTTGTATTTTCAGGATAAAAAGAGCTTAAACAAAGCAGCTAAAACCAACATAAATACAGAAAGAAGGGATAACAAGCCATGCCCGACCCCTCAGCAACACCCCAAAAGACAAAAGAACCAAATCACAGAAGATGAGCACGGGCCGTGTCCACCAAGCACGGGGCGTGGTCAAGCCGTGCACTACAAGACAAAACATTCAGAAGCTTCCACGCCCACCATGGGGCCGTGTCCAGAGTAACACGGGCCGTGGTCAACTATAAGATTTGCAGAATCTGGATAGTACAGCGAACAGTTGACCACGGGGTCGTGCCCAGAGGCCACGGGGGCGTGTGGGGCCCTCTGCTGACAAATGAAATTAATGAAGAAAGAGAAGAATGTTGGCCATGGGCCGTGTCCGCTGGACACGGGGCCGCGGTCGGGCTTCTGTTCAGACTATAAATAGGGGTGCTTGGTTACCCACAAAGGCGTCCATTGGCAAACCACTTCTCTCTCACTTTGCCACCGCTCCACCACCACTACAACACCAACACCCACCACCATCATCCATCTTCCATCTTTAGAGTGTGTAGTAGTCTCAGGATCCAAGATAGATTGTAAGGGTTCTTGTCAAACAAAGGCCATGCTTGGCTAAATTCCTTACATCACTTGGTGAAGACTGATCTTTTATGTATTACTTTTAGCTTTTTATCTTTCGACACTTTTTATTTAGGTTTGTATTAATGACTTTAATAACTAGTTTCTTATGTTGAAAGTGAATTTTCTTAACCATTTCTTAATTGATTTGCTCATTCATGTCTTTACGGTCTATATAAAGCGCGTTAACTACTTGGAAGGGGGTTAGAAGGGTGGTTTGGTAAAGTTCTTGTCTCGTTCAGTGTATAAATCCTGCGAGGACTTGGTTCAAGCCTATTAGGGCCTCCTTCAATGCTCAACGAGTATTGGATGGCGGGGGCGCGAATGGCTTGAACCCGTCATATGTAAACTACTATTAATACTTTCAACCGGCTACTTGAGATTTTTATCCCTGCTGACTCAAACCACTTAGCCGAGGGTAACATCACCTTCAAAAGAGGGGCCTACCACTTTTCGCATTAATAACTTACTTAATTGTCTTCCAATATTCCGACCTTTTGGGATTGTATCCCTGCTGACTCAAACCACTGCGTTGAGGGTAACCTTCAAAAGAGGGGCCTACTACTATAACTAAGATAATCTCTTAAAAAGTCCGAAAGTGCGAAAACTATCAAAGGATACATAAAAGAGAAGTTGGATCCAAGTGATTCTATCTTGTCTATTTGTATTTCATTTTATTTAATTTATCTTTTACTTATCTTTATGTTTTAAAACTTTTATCAAAAATTTAGATTGATTAGACGTTGACGATAAACCGGTATTAAAAGCTCTTGTGTCCTTGGACGATCTCGATATCTTACCAACGCTACACTACGCTCACGATGGTGCACTTTCCCAAGTGTGGTTTAGTGTTAGTAGAATATCGTGTTTTATAAATTTAAAACTTGACTATGCGTAAAATGGACTAAAAATGACAATAAAAATATAGTACGCCTAGCACACACCAAAGGGTATAATACGATTCCGTAAACGCGGGATGTTGGGCCCTCGTTACATCGGACCTTTCAAAATCTTATCCCGTGTCGGAAAGGTAGCATACCGATTAGAATTGCCCCCAGTGTTGGAGGGGATTCATAACACTTTTCATGTATCACAATTACGCAAATGTCTTGTGGATGAAGCAGCTTATGTACCTCTCGAAGACATTGAAGTGGATGTACGAATGAACTACATCGAGAAACCCATAGCCATCAAAGATTCCAAGATAAAGAAACTTCGTAACAAAGCCATTAGATAAGTTTTAGTCCAATGGCAACATAGAAAAGGATCAGATCTTACATGGGAATCGGAAGAAGAAATGCGAGAACACTACCCAATGTTATTTGGTACGTATTAAGGTTTCGGGGACGAAACCTCTTCTAAGGGGGGGTAGATTTGTAACACCCCAAAATTTTATTAGTTCATGTGTATAAAATATTTATTTATAGGACGATAATTAGTAGCATGAACTTAGTTAGAATACAAAGGAAATCCAACTTAAAAATAGTATGAAGTCACTTTATAATAAACACTCAAACTCGAGGGGCCAAATTAGGACAATTAGAAAGTTAAGGTATTAAAACCCAAACACACACACACACTGTGTATGTGGGTCGATCTAAGCAGGAGAGAAGGAGGGGGAACCCTTAACAACTTTTGATATTCAACAAATTAAGAAGGGATTCTATACAAATCATATGTATGAACACGAAATCAGAACCATCTAGGCTTGCTAAACACCAGGCGTGAAAGAGGAAGGAGCAAGCAATCGGAAATCTCAAGGTTCGCACGATCAAGGTACGTTATTTGGTTATAATTTTAAGTTTTTATATGATAATTAAGTACCTAGTCGTAACCGAATTTGTGGGATGAATGAACGAATTTGATAGAATGAAATGACCACCACGAATGGGTCAAAAGAATGAATACGGAATGCAAAGAATGTTAGAATGTTATATAGTCGAACCGTATGAACGGGTCGTACTAATAGAATGAATGTTAGAATGCTATGTAGTCGAACCGTATGAACGATTCATACTAATAGAATGAATGTTAGAACGTTATGTAGTCGAACCGTATGAACGGGTCGTATTAATAGAATGAATGTTAGAATGTTATGTAGTCGAACCGAATGAACGGGTCGTACTAATAGAATGAATGTTGGAATGTTATGTAGTCGAACCATATGAACGTGTCGTATTAATAGAATGAATGTTGGAATGTTATGTAGTCGAACCGTATGAACGGGTCGTATTAATAGAATGAAAGTTGGAATGTTATGTAGTCGAACCGTATGAACGGGTCACGGTAATAGAATGTACAATGGAATGCTATGTAGACGAACTGTACGAATGGGTTGTACAAATAGAAGGTTATGCTAAAAATATATATTTAATTGCAAGTTAATATGTTGTGCATACACGTAGAACTAATTTTGATTTTTGTTGTTGTCATGTAGGTAAAGCCGTACTCTAAAGGGTACGCTACGCTTGAAACGAACACACTCCATGATGCCCTTATGCGCTTCCGGTTTTACATGTTGCAAATGGGTCAAACTTATTTTGTTGATATTTAGTCGTAATGTAGTTATAAAGATTTCCCAAGAACTTGTGATAATAGTTTTGTACCTTGGTTGGAATGTTGTTAGTCTAAAATGGTTAATTTTGTATGTAAAATCTAAGTTTTTATTTCTTAGCTAATTGTAAAAGTTTAATTTCACCGAAATTTTTCATTGTTTAAGCCTTGTTATTAGTCCAACCAAATTATGGGCGTTTCAAGTTGGTATCAGAGCCCGGGTTTGAGGGATTCAAGCATGAGTTAAAGTGCTTGAACTCAAACCGATGGCTCGTTCAAAGGTGTGTGTTCGCTCCGAGAAGTTGAACAAGTTATTAGTCACAGTTTTGACGGTTTATAGTATGGGATAATTTCAGGTAATATGGGATGTTACGGACGTTATGGGTCAATTTGGGTTAGATCGGGGCCTGCAAATGGGTTGTATAGCTGAAGCGAAAAAAAAAAGCGTCTGCAACGCGGAGGGGGTGTCGCCGATGTTACTTCAATCTCCGACGCCCTAAATAACTGTCTACACAATCCAGCTCCCGACGCCGTAAACAGGGGTGCGTCGCCGACGCAAAAAGAGGGTGTCGCCGACGCCCCTCACTAGCCTAACATGCTATTTTTTATTCCCTTTTACATCCCGCGGTCCCTACCTCCTAAAAGACGTTCCGTAACCTTAAAATAACCCCGAAAAGCGGGATTTACCAATAAGAAGTTATGTGAATTTAATTGAAACGTGTTAAGACATGATGGAAACATAATGTCTCGGAAAGAAAGATAAGAATACATGAGATAGTAAGTCCTTCAACTCGTTATTCACCCTTAGATGCTCCGTGACCGTCATTAATCATTTCACATAATGAACTCTCAAGTGTGGATCATGATAATAATTGTTATGAATAGCCGCAATAAAACTAATGAATGCATATTCTAACGAATGGAAGGTGATACTTATGTAGATGGCAGATGAAAGAGATCTGGACGATAACAATATGGCACATCAAGATGCAATAAACGAAAATATCTCAGAGGAAGTTGCAAAAGCTATGCAAGCCAATCTACCTCAACTAGCACAAGAGGTGGAAAGTCGTGTCTTAGAAACAGTAGAGGCTCTCATGACTAGCAAGATAGAAGAATTAAAGGAATGGGTGAGCGGGGTCCAAAGTAAAAAGGGGACCCGCAGATGCACTTATAGGGATTTCATGGCTTGTAACCCTGCAACATATGATGGAAAAATCGATCTTGTCGCATGCCAAAGGTGGATCCCCAACATGGAGGCCGTGTTTATACAAAGTAGGTGCGAAAAAGAGGATCAAGTAATGTTTGCAATGGGCCAACTCCAACTCCAAGAAAAGGATTGGTGGGGACGCCCATTGCAAGGATTTGGGAGAAAAGAAGCTTCAAGAGCTAACAAGGCAAGAGTTTAAAGAACCATTCCTAAAGTTCCATTGCCCGCAATCTGTAGTTAATCGAATTCAAGAGGAGTTCTTACGTCTTCGGCAAGGAAAGGAGTCTATCGATGAAATCACGAACATATTTCTTGACAAAGTAAAGTTTTGCCAAGATTTCATGAAGACCGAAAGAATGAAAATAAACCGATATCATGACATGTTAAAGGCGGAATTTAGGGAGTTTATCACTCCCTCGAAGTATGAAACCCTAAATGAGATAATCAATTGGGCAAGGGATCGAGAGTTAGAACTCAAGCGCCAAGTGGAGCGGGGGGAAAAGAGAATGATGGAAAGGGGTAGCAATCCGAGCCCGTCCAAAAAACCGAAAGGCCATGATTATAACAAGAAGGAGTGATAAATCGATCTCTAACAGGTGAGATCTATTTATAATAAGTATAAAAAGTTTGTTTGTAATCAAACTGACATTACCCTGATAGTGACAGCTAACATTCATAACAGAAAACATTCCACATATGTTAAAAACATCTGATGGAATTTACAATTGTTCTAATATAGCTAACATTTGTTCTAGACTAACACTATTACACTGAAAGGTATGTTTTAAAAAACCGTTGTTGACTTGTTCCAAACAGCTGCTAAGGCCTAAAGATGTTTGGTCTTATCCTTTAGTGCTTTGTCTTCAACCAGGCTTTGGTCATTGAACATATGTTCTTTCTTCTTCAACAGAGCTTACAAGTGTTCACAAAAATATTTGCTAGTGTTCACATATAATTCACAAATAGAGGGAAACATATATACACGGATATTACAGCAAAGTCATAGCTAATCACAACTAACTATCCTATAACTAAGGAAATACAATCAATCCGAATAAATACAACAAATACACCGTATATAACATAAATAATTCAGACTAATACTCCCCCGTAGTGGAAGCCAAAGATGGACGAAGGCATACACTGGAACGGAAGAGAGTGAACAATTTCCGAGGTAGCCTTGTCTTGAATATATTTGCATATTGAAATTCAACTCGAATATGTAGAACTTTGACTGCCCCGATGCAAACTTATTCACGTACAAAATGAAAGGTGATCTATATGAAAAACACTTTTGACAAATGGCTGCAAATATTCTTAGCCAGGCTTAACAAATTTCTATCCTCAGCAAACGTGATCTCGCCACCTCTGCAAGACATCTTGAGCTAGTTACCGCAAATCAGCAGAAACGTCGAATTGTCACAGAGCTTGTGGAGCTATTCGCTGCCCAGGGGACAAGTAGCTTACAAATTAAAGCTCAGTGCAAACTAGACGAACTTAAAAAGATACAAGATGATCTCAACAAGGACAAAGATCCTAACGTTGCATAGCAAAGGGTGCAGCCAAGTAGCTCATAAGTTGCGAAAGCTGCAACCAATGCTGCGGTTGAGGGGTTGTCAGGCAGCGGTGCGGGTGGAGATAAAGGTAAAGGTCCGGTCGAAGATAAACTTGATTTGTTGGGTTCATCCGATGATTCAGATGCAGAGGATATGGCTGGCGAGCACTTGATGTCTAATGATGATCTTGACAAAGAAGATGAGGTGGTAGGTATTGTGGAAGAGCTCAGGGTGGATGAAGATGTGGATCATGTCTTGATAACCAAAGGTGGCAATGTGTCGTATACGATGAACATAAGCACAGTTGAAGGTGTTGAGGTTGACTTCGAAGACTTGCGGGATCATGCTTACACTGATACACCAGTTGAAGTGGAATCGAATCCTGAACCGGTTCCTGAAGAAGTTAACAAAGTGATGTGGCTAAAAGCTCCTCCACCTGATTTGACCCAGAAAAAACGTTACGGTGACATTAGAGGAAAGTATTCTGGGCAAATTCGTAGCTGGAATTTCGATCCACAAAATAACTTGGTTATGATCATAAGAACAGATGGTGTATAGTATTTTAGACCGCACTTAAAGAATCCTTAGCACCCTTCCTGCACACGCTTGCACCATATTTCCCAACTTGATCTAAATACTCCGACTACGAATGGAATAATAAATGGTTGAAAAAGATACCTGAAGAAGAGAGCAGGTTTAGTCGATGGAAACGCTTCAAGCCGGTTGTGGGCAAGCCCGTTAAAACCAAAGACAAGTTCATTGGTGACGTGAAATATAAGGTTGTGTACCGACCTGCTAGATGCTTGAGGAAAATACCAATGAGACAGTTTGATCTCAACAGGATGGATGGCATTGGGTATTGGTATGTAGATGACAAAATAGGAGAAGCTGTAATTACTAAGAAGAAGGTTACCGATGTTACAGCCAAGGTTCTGGATCCTATGTGGCTGGTAAACTTCAAGCTTCAAGATTTGAAGAGGTTGAAAAGACACTCGCTTCAGTACCCAAAAGAAGATAGAGAGATTGCTCTACCATTTATCAGGGTTGTCCAGTTTTGCATGAAGAATCAAATTGGAGCTGGGAACGAATACTTAAAGACTTAATGAAGATACTTACAAGTTTTGCAGATCCAACACATATTAAGGGGGAGTCAGTAAGTGCACCTTTGATGATAAGTGCTGGATTTTTCCATTTGAAGAATGTCTAGGGTCATTATATAAAACTTGTATTTTGTTAAGTCTTTAATGTCCATGTCCGAATTTGTGGTTTAGAGAATTCTGAATTTAATAGTCCAAATGTATTGGTTATGGTCTTGTGAGTCCGAATTTAAGTTAAATTCGGATAGGTTGTATTGGACTTGTTGTCTGAGTTTGCATTTGTGAATCCGAACTCATGTGTACCGGATTTAGGCTTGTGTATATATATATATATATATATATAAGGGTAATGTTCATGCGAGAACCACCTTTATTGCGAGAACGTAGAGAACCAATGTGAACACAAAATAAAATCTAAAAAAAATCAAAAAAGCACTCAAAATTTTTTTTAATGTTTTTTTCTAAAATCGCTATATTTCGTTACCAAATTTTTTTTCGAGTGACAGTTATCCATGTACATGTGCATTTTTATCATTACTTCGACAAATTCCGTAATACATTATCAGTAGTAGACAATTGCAATTTAATTATACACCTAATACATTTTTTACATTACCAATATTCAAAATGCACATGTGCATCATTATGTATAACCATTATATAACGTGTCTTGGTATAAAAAGTTTGTGATTTTGAATGATGAAGTAGACCCATATACATGTTTTTTGGTTAATTATATCTAGTGGTTGATGGTTTGGTTATAGTTGTCACTTTATGATGTAATATGTGGATTGGATGGTATAAATGGTGTTGATATACATGTAATAAAGTGAAAATATTGCTAATGGTACTGTATAATAGATGATAGGAGGAAATGGTATTGTATTATGGATGGTAGGAGGTAATGGAAGTGTATTATGGATGGTATGATAGATGAAAAAGAAAGTTTATTAAAAGTAGTGTACCCGAACACCTTATTTCATGTTGATACGTATAGATGCACATATGTATTTCTAATATTGGTAACGTAAAAAGTAGTGTATTGTACATGGTAGTGTAAATGAAAGTACAATTGTCTAGTGTTTGTAATGTCTTACGGAATTTGTCAAAGAAATGACAAAAATGCACATGTGTGTGGTAGTGTATTATGGATGGAATGAAAGATGAAAGAGAAAGTGTATTCAAAGTAGTGTACCAAAACACCTTATTTCATGTTGTTACATATAGATGCACATGTGCATTTCTAATATTGGTAACGTAAAAATTAGTGTATTACACGTGGTAGTGTAAATGAAAGTACAATTGTCCAACATTTGTAATGTATTACGTAATCTGTCAAAGAAATAATAAAAATGCACATGTGCATGGATAACTTTTACTCAAATTTTATTTTATTTTATTTTTTTGAAATTTTTTTACATTGTAAACGAAATATAACGATTTTTCATAAAAAATATTAAAAAATTTGGGTGTTTTTTAGATATTTTAAGGTATTACTGTTTGTGTTCACACTGGTTCTCGCGGTTCTCACAATAAAGGGTGGTTCTCGCATGAACCTTACCCTATATATATATATATATAGGGTAAGGTTCATGCGAGAACCACCCTTTATTGTGAGAACCGCGAGAACCACCTTTATTACAAAATAAAATCTAAAAAGCACTCAATTTTTTTTAATAAAAATCGTTATATTTCGTTACCAAAAAAAACTTTTTTTTCGAGTAACAGTTATCCATGCACATGTGCATATGTATCATAACTTCGACAAATTCAGTAATACGTTATCACTAGTAGACAATTGCACTTTAATTTACAATACCATCCATAATACACTCACTATACATTAAATGCACATGTGCATCATTATGTATAACCATTATATACCGTGTTTTGGTACAAAAAGTTTGTGATTTTGAATGATAAAGTAGGCTCATATATATTTTTTTTGGTTAGTTATATCTAGTGGTTGATTGGTTCATTATAGTTGTCACTTTATGATGTAATATGTTGATTGGATGGTATACACGGTGTTGATATACATGTAATAAAGTGAAAATATTGGTATTGGTTTTGTATTATAAATGGTGGGAGGTAATGGTATTGTATTATGGATGGTAGGAGGTAATGGAAGTGTATTATGGATGGTATGATAGATGAAAGAGAAAGTGTATTCAAAGTAGTGTACCAAAACACCTTATTTCATGTTGATACATATAGATGCACATGTGCATTTCTTATATTGGTAACGTAAAAAGTAGTGTATTACACATGGTAGTGTAAATGAAAGTACAATTATCTAATGTTTGTAATGTATTACGTAATTTGTCAAAGAAATGATGAAAATGCACATGTGCATGGTAGTGTATTATGGATGGTATGATAGATGAAAGAGAAAATGTATTCAAATTAGTGTATCAAAACACCTTATGCACATGTGCATTGCTAATATTAGTAACGTAAAAAGTAGTGTGCTACACATGGTAGTGTAAATAAAAGTACAATTATCTAATGTTTGTAATGTATTACGGAATTTGTCAAAGAAATGACGAAAATGCACATGTGCATGGATAGTTGGTACTCAAAAATTATTATTTATTTTTTTTTGAAAATTTTTTTAATTGTTGAGTAAATATAGCGAATTTTTCAAAAAAAAAATATTTAAAAAAGTAAAAAAAAAATTTGGTATTTAATTTGGATTTTTTAGGTATTACTGTTTGTGTTCACATTGGTTCTTGTGGTTCTCGCAATAAAGGGTGGTTCCTAACAGATCCTTGTCCTATATATATATGTGTGTGTGTGTGTGTGAAACATATGCAATTTCAAACAAACTTTTTGGGAAAACTTTATGTGCAAGATATCATTCTAGAGATAGAAACAAACCCTAGCTTGCGTGTGCTTTCACTGTGTGATCGTTTGCTGTCTAATATGTGAATACTCAGTGTATTCACAGATCGGTTGATTCTCTCATCTTTTACTCATTCTGTTACGAGATCTATAGAGCGGTGCGAGTCACGCGGTGGTTTCCACACATTGTGTGTGTCGAGCGATCCGGGTTCGTGTGTACAAGGTGTGTTAGGTGGCCTTACATGCCCCTCGTGTATGTGCTAATGCCACCTTAGATTCAGACCTCCAAGCAGATACCAGATGGTCTAAATTAGAAACTATAAATCTTACTTTTAATAAACAATTTCAATAAATGACACATATTAACAACATATCATCCTTAAAATATTTGTTTTTAATCAAACTGCTTTATTATTATTATTATTTTTAATCAGGTTAATATCATAGAATAAGAACATTTCTTATTTTAAAATCGTCACCTTATATTCGTGGCAAATATATTTTTAAATTGAATAATATTTTTGTTAGCATGAGCAAGAAATGGTAAGCTATTTATCATTTATTTTAAGAGTGTGATAAAATACTTTGATTATTTTGAAAGACCTTGATACGTTTTGCCGCTTATTTTGTCCATCAAAAAGAAGGTTTCGCTTTTCAATTGCTACGCTAATCGTCTGCCCATTACTTGTCTCAAATGGCGACTACCAGCGATGATGATGACGACGTAAGCGCCCTATACAAATCCCCTTTCATTACTGTGTTCAATTTTTGATTTTGAACTTGCTTTTTGGTACTTCAGGGAACTGATTGGGTTGCAGTTTGTGAAGCCATCGATGCCGCTTGCGCTGAACGATCATCTGCTGCTACATCTACCCTGTTTTCAATTCCAAATTCACATGCCCCTAATATTAAACCCACTTCTTCTCGTCAGTCCACACTTGATGGATTCGTTGGGCTCAAATCCAACAAACAGGAGCCAAAACTTGATGCCCCTGATGATAGAATTAGTTGTGTTAGTATTGACCCAGAGACTGCAAAAACCTGGATATACCCAGGTATAATATGTCTTCTACACTGTTGTTATTAATTTTGAGAGCCTTTGAATTTGTTTTGGCTGCGCCTGAAGCACCTAGGTTTATGATGTAGGAACCTTGACCATGAATCAAGACCAAATTCAACTCAATTTATCCTGATTCTTCCCTGTAAATACACACCCAAGTCTCTGGTAATCTTTTCGCTCAAAATCGCACAATTTCTCGAAGCAATTACACTCGCCGGAGATATTCTGTATTGCCGGACATTCGCCGGAAAACCGAGACTTATATCAAATCGGTAAATTTCTCAACTCTTTCGTTTTCAATCCATTGTTAGACTTATACTAACTTCAATCCTTCAACCAGAATCGGTCCCAGACGACGTTGCCGGATAATCTGCACTCGCCGGAAAATCTCTGGAAATTTCCGAAATCACGCTGTGAATCGGTACAAACATCTAAACCCTCTGATAATCCTTGTTTATTAACTCAATTTCACAACTCATCGATCAAAACTGTTAATTGATTCAATCAACGGAATTCACAAATCAGAGCCGACGACCATTGCCGGAATTCTGAGGAAAGCGTTCTGTTCGGTACATTCGATTCCATAACTCTATTTATTCATTACATTTCAATCACTTATATGATCGACGAACGATTTAAACCAGAACAGTTGGATATCGTTTGTCTGTGTCTTGAACGAAGAAGACGAAGTCAAACGTTGTGTATAAGTGTAATTAAAACAAGATATTAAACCGGGTTAGACACACAGTCCAGCGGTGGACTGTGTGCAAACACATAGCGCACGTCACGAGTTCGAACCTTACAAACGCACCGACTTTTCGAATTAAAACCATTTTTTTTAAAACTGAATCAGATCAGGTCCCAGTATGTTTATAAGATTAATATAAACCGTAAGTTAAACAGATAAGACACACAGCCCAACTGGTTGGGCTGTGCGCTTACAAACCAAAGGACCCGAGTTCGATCCGGCTTCCCTGCAACCGGTTCAACCAGTTTAAATCCTTTTAATATAAACCAAATAAATTAACTTTTAATTAGTATATATATATATTAAAACATAGAATATTTCGGGTTAGACACATAGCTCAGTTGGTAGAGCTGCGTGCACGCGTACGAGAGGTTCCGGGTTCGAACCTCACTCAGCGCATGAATAAACATAGTCCGACCGGTCAACGGTCCGGTCAACGGCCGGTCAACGGTCAACAAAAAGTCAAAAAAAAATTTTATTTTATTTTATTTATTTTTATTTTAAAAATCAATTAAAAATACTTAAAAATAATATTTTTAAAGTTAGAAAATGACCTTAAACTCACAAAAATAAATCTAAAAATCCTATTAAAATTGTTAATAAAATCCACTTATTTACCGAATCATTTCGTTATTATTTTAGGTTAGTTATTCCTCGTTGATCAAATCCCAAAACTCGTGCACATTCAACATCATCAAAAGAACGCACCCAATGTGAGTGAATCTCTACCAATTCCCCGTTTTAATCACATTTTGGGGTGTATCATGTGTCGCTTAATTATTTATTATATTTAAACACTTGTACATCCATCATATTCATGATCAAATGTGTATCCAATATGTATCAGTTATTGTGTGGATTATGTTTAGTTTAAAGTTATCATTTTCAATACATACATTTCATCAGGCCCAACAACTCCCCGTGGGAGACGGGTTGAGTACAGGTGCCTCATTTCGATCGGCTCCGTTTGATTGAGCCTTGATCTCACATACATCATCATAGGCTTGATCATAGGCTTGTCCGTTCCCCATTACCTATGAGCGGAACGTGACGTTGCCAACATATACATTATCATTCATGTCATATACTCATTCAAGGTGGTTTGTGTTTGGTTGTTTATATACGTTTGCTCACATATGATTATTGCACCATTTTTCCATATTAAATACAACAAGAAATCAATAACAAATGTTTTTAACAAGGTTCACTCGCCAACTTTTGTTGACCCAAAATCCCCCATTTTTACACATGATACAGGTGATCCAGTTGAAGCAAGAAACATATAGGACGGCCTAGAAGAATAAATCAGTTTAGGCTTTGGTTTGTTTTACTTAGTTTCTTTTTCATTGTAATTGTATGAACTTGTTTTGAATATTGAAGTTGTAATTCGAATTTAATAAATATGAAACATTTTAGTAAACATCATTAGCTTTGGTGATAACCCAATTATCCCCGACTCTTATTCCGCTGCGGGTCGGGGTGTGATAGATTGGTATCAAAGCCATGACTATAGGGATATAGGATAGGTTATTAGACCCTTAGAGCCTATACTATAGTTGATTAAAAATTTTAAATTTGTTTATGTGTTACATGCAAAATTCATGATGTTTATATGCTTTGTGTTTATTGTTACATTCAATGTTATGCAAGCATGTTCATAAGTACATATTATTATACAATGCTTATCCTGAATCATATCCTCATAACATACCATATCCATGAGAGCACACACCTCACAATTCCTATGATTTTTGCAACGATTTTTGTATTTTCAAATCACATCAAAGTGAGTTCTCATGACGGGCATGTAGTAACTGGAAGGGTACGAGTACCGGTAGTCGGAACGTCTTGTCTAGGCTTGGCATTCGTATAAATCCAAAATTAAGGACCAGTTTGCCTACCTGGGGACTAACGATGAGAGTACGAAGGACCTATTAGGCCAAAGCATGCTATACAAAACGTCGTGTGAGCTAACCCACTTTGAGTTGTCATTGTGTCTATACCTGGACACCCTCCTACCATACATCTCGCAAACATATTTCATGGTTTTCATTCGGGTGATGCGAGTGTTAAACCGCCAACACCAATGTGAATCCTACTAAGCAATAGTCATGGAGGCCCACATGACTATACAGGCGATGGTATGGGGGACATTGGAGGCC
Organism: Scalesia atractyloides; assembly: GCA_947069175.1. Taxonomy (NCBI): domain Eukaryota; kingdom Viridiplantae; phylum Streptophyta; class Magnoliopsida; order Asterales; family Asteraceae; genus Scalesia; species Scalesia atractyloides. The sequence continues at coordinate 39,323,755 of CAMTDV010000006.1, forward strand.
CAAACATGAGCAAACCCAAGACATCCTATGGATGTAGTTGCATTATTTATGATTATGTTATTTTATTACTTTTAACGACACATGACACCTAAAAACTTCTTAAACTCACTATCTTCCTATGTATGTTCCTGTAGATGTCGGCTAGGCAACTACGTGGAGGTAGAAAGTCAGGAAGGTCAAACGAACGCTTGGCCACCCAAATTGCAAAACAAATGGCCGCGGTGCTTCCTGACATCGTAATTCAAGTCCAACAAGCTCTCACCGCGAATCCCATCAACGCTCCCAATCAAGAAGACCAGAACGTCAACAACCCTCCCTCCAAAAGGTGCTCCTACAAACACTTCAAGTCTTGCGATCCCCCAAAGTATGAAGGACCGAAGGTGTCACTGCTCTCCTCCACTGGTTTGAGGAAATGGAGAACACTTTCCACAATTGCGATTGTCCCGAGGATCGCAAGGTACGTTACGCAACCGGGAGACTATTTGGGGTAGCCCTTACCTGGTGGAACACAGAAAAGGGTAAGAGAGGAGTCGAAGATGCTATGGCCTTAAATTTGGAAGAGTTAAGAGAAATAATGACAAGACGCTTCTGTCCAAGAAGCGAAATCAAGAAGTTGGAAGATGAATTCCATTCGTTAAAACAAAAGGAAGGAGATCATACTTCCTACAACAAAAGATTTCTCGAGCTAAACCAAATGATCCCCAACTTGTTCACCCCAGTGTACCGCTTGGTTGAACACTACATTCGAGGCCTCCCCTCGAAAATTCAAGACTCAGTTCTAAGCACTTCGCCTACGACACTTGAAGCCGCAATGGAACTAGCTACCGAACTTACCAAGAATCGCATCCGAAACGGTAAATTCAAGGAGGAGAAAAAGAAAGCCCCCATTGAGGCTCAAACTTCAAACCATTCTGGCTCCTCTTCGAAGTTTACTGGTAAAAGGAAGCGAAACAACAGAAACTTTGCTGTCACTCAAACAAACCCCCCAATCACTCCTGCACCCATCACCCAAATTGCCCCCTCAGCTGCACCATATAAAAAGCCATACTCCGGCCCATACCCAAAATGCAACCGTTGCCAATACCATCACTTTTCTGAACACCCCTGCCAACATTGCACCAGCTGTGGCCGTGCAGGTCACACCATCCAAACCTGTCGCACACTTCAGCGAATGAACCGCAACCAACCCTCAACCCAAACCCACCATCAGATAGTGGGTCAAGCTCAACAACCCTTACTTCTACCACCTACACAACATACGGCCCAATCCTACTACCAACCCCACTACCCCATGATGCAACCCATGCTGGCTTGTTACAACTGTGGAGACCCAAACCACTTTAGAAACACTTGTCCACGCTTGGTGAACATCATTCATGCCCAAGCTCAAGCAAATCCGGTGAACCAAGCTAACCAAGCTCCTCCACCTGCTAGAGGAAGAGCTTTCAACATCAACGCCAATCAAGCTAGGGCTGGCAACAACGTGGTTAACGGTACGTTTCTCATCAATGGTAGTTATGCATCCATGTTATTTGATACTGGCGCGGATAAGAGTTTTGTGTCCTTAGAATTTGAACCCATCCTCAACCAAACTCGTGAAAATCTCATGGAATCCATAACGGTGGAAGTTGCTGACGGAAACCGGTCTCATTAAACTCTATTAACGAAATTGTACCCTCACTTTAAACGATCACGATTTTCCAGTTGACCTCATTCCTATGAAGTTGGGAAGTTTCGACATTATAATCGGTATGGACTGGCTCAGCCAACATCATGTTGAAGTAGTATGCCGCGAAAAGTTCATTCGCATTCCTCTTGCAGACGGTCAAACCCTATGAATCTTTGGAGAAACCCCTTCGAAAGGACTCAAATTGATGTCCTGCTTTCAAGCCCGAAAGTATCTCCGCAAGAACTATGTCGCATTCCTAACTCACGTCGTCAAGAAGGGAAACAAGGAGAAGAAACTAGAAGATATACCTGTAGTGAAAGAATTCCCACAAGTCTTTCCCGACGACATCTCAGGACTTCCTCCCATGAGGGAAGTCGAATTCGCATTGATCTTATACCTGGCGCTACACCAGTCGCAAAATCTCCTTACAGGTTAGCCCCATCAGAAATGCAAGAGCTGGCCAGTCAACTGTAAGAGCTGACTGACAAAGGATTCATACGTCCTAGCTCATCGCCATGGGGTGCACCTGTTCTGTTTGTGAAGAAGAAAGATGGAACGTTTCGCATGTGTATCGACTACAGAGAACTCAACAAGTTAACGGTCAAGAACCGCTACCCATTACCTCGCATCGATGACCTTCTAGACCAACTTCAAGGCGCTACCTGTTTTTCAAAAATCGACCTTCGTTCTGGATATCATCAACTCAGAGTACATGAAGAAGACGTCCCAAAGACCGCCTTCCGAACTCGTTATGGTCATTACGAATTCATGGTCATGCCATTTGGATTAACCAACGCCCCAGCTGTTTTCATGGATCTAATGAATAGGGTATGCAAACCCTATCTCGACCGCTTTGTCATAGTCTTCATCGACGACATCCTCATCTACTCAAAGTATAAATCTGATCATGAACGACACCTTCGACTCATCCTTACACTCTTAAGGAATGAAAAGCTCTACGCCAAATTCTCCAAATGCGAATTCTGGTTAAAAGAGGTACAATTCCTTGGACATGTCGTCAATGACAAGGGAATACATGTCGACCCCACAAAGATCAAAGCAGTACAGGAATGGCAAGCGCCACGTACCCCTACCGAAGTAAGATCATTTCTTGGTTTGGCTGGTTACTATCGCCGTTTCATTTCAAATTTCTCCCGTATTGCTGTACCACTCACGACTTTGACTCATAAAGGGAAACCTTCATATGGGGACCTAAACAAGAAGAAGCCTTCCAAACCCTTAAGCAAAAGCTTTGTGACGCACCTATCCTCACACTCCCCGAAGGTTGCGATGACTTTGTAGTATATTGCGACGCATCAGGGCAAGGACCAGGCTGTGTACTAATGCAAAGAGGAAAAGTGATAGCCTACGCTTCTAGACAACTCAAAGTTCATGAAAAGAACTACACTACCCACGACCTGGAACTTGGAGCCGTTGTGTTCGCTCTCAAGATATGGAGACATTACCTCTACGGTACCAAGTGTGAAATATACACTGACCACAAGAGTCTCCAACATATCTTCAATCAAAAGGAATTGAATATGAGGCAACGAAGATGGGTCGAACTTCTTAACGACTACGACTGTGAAATTCGGTATCATCCTGGCAAGGCAAACGTGGTGGCCGATGCGCTCAGTCGAAAAGGTTATGCGAACTTCATTCGTCTTCTATGTTCGCAAATCATAACCGACATCAAAGATCAAATCCGAGAAGCTCAACATGTTTCTGTAACAGAAAACGACGTACGCAATGAGCTGTCTTGTGGAGCAGAACTTAGAATCGAAACCAAACCCGACAGTATTCTGTACTATCTAGATCGCATATGGATTCCCGATCACAATAACCTTCCCTACTGGTGGCCTGGCATGAAAAAGGATATTGTTGTTTTTGTTTCCAAGTGCCTTACCTGTTCTAAAGTAAAAGCTGAACATCAAAGACCTTCAGGACTTCTAACCCAACCTGAAATACCTGTATGGAAGTGGGAAAACATAACCATAGACTTCATTACCGGGTTACCTCGCACCTCCAGTGGTTTGACACCATATGGGTAATCATTGATCGTCTCACAAAATCAGCTCACTTCATTCCAATTCGCGAGGACTTCAAGAACGAGAAGTTAGCTCGTATCTACATCAGCAAGATCGTAAGCCATCATGGTGTACCTTTAAGCATCATTTCAGACCGTGATGGTCGTTTCACTTACGCGAACATGGCAAGCCGTACAAGCCGCCTTGGGTACACGATTAGACCTCAGTACCGCTTTTCATCCTCAAACTGATGGACAATCTGAACGCACCATCCAAACTCTTGAAGACATGCTTCGAGCATGTGTCATAGACTTCAAGGGGAATTGGGACGCTCATCTACCATTAGTTGAATTTTCATACAACAACAGCTATCATTCAAGTATCGGCATGGCACCTTTCGAAGCTTTATATGGTCGTAAGTGCCGATCACCGATATGTTGGCACGAAATTGGAGAAGCACAAATCACGGTCCAGAATTAATTCAAGAAACAACAGACAAGATCCATCAAATTCGAAACAATCTTCTAGCGGCACAAAGTCGTCAAAAGAGTTATGCAGACAAACGACGAAAGCCCTTGGAGTTTAACATTGGTGACCAAGTTCTTTTAAAAGTATCACCGTGGAAGGGAGTGGTTCGTTTTGGCCAGAAGGGCAAGCTAGCACCATGCTACGTAGGACCTTTCAAGATACTCGAAAGAGTAGGACCGGTAGCATACAAGCTTGACCTACCAGAAGAGCTCAACAGAATTCATCCCACATTCCACGTATCAAACTTGAAGAAGTGCCTCGCCGATGAAAACCTCCATATTCCTCTAGAAGACATTCAAGTCGATGAATCTATGCATTTCATTGAAAGACCAGTAGAAATTATGGACTTCGGAGAGAAACGTTTAAGACGAAGTCGTATTCCAATTGTCAGGGTACGCTGGGAGTCGAAACGAGGACCTGAGTTTACTTGGGAACGTGAAGACTCAATGCGGGAGAAATACCCACATCTTTTTCCTGTTACCACTACTACTTAAATTTCGGGACGAAATTTCTAACAGTAGGGGATACTGTAACATCCGTCGAAAAACGGGTTTCCAAACCCGCTTCGTTTATTAACCGAATAATCAGTTATAAAATTTCGTTACGTATTTATGATCAATATTAATTTTAAACAATACATAATTAATAAACATTTTAGAATTTAAAAACTATAATTATTAAAAAGTAAAAATAAATTAAATAAAAAAGAAAAGAGGCTGCCGGGTTTCGAACCCGGGTCAGCCGGAAGAAACAAGCAACACCCAACCACTCCGCCACTTGACTCATTTGTGATATCTATTAAAACAAATAACATTTATAATAAAACTTGAAATCGAATTCAGTCATCAGCGCGCCCAATCCGCAGTGGCCGGAATTACCGACGATTTCGCCAATTATCGACGGTTTCCTTTGACTGAACGCGTGTATTAACCTCGACATCGGTTATAACCGATGTCTAATCCCGCGATCTCAGTCATAACCGCCGGAGAAAACTTTGACCATGAATCAAGACCAAATTCGGACTCAATTCATCCTGATTCTTCCCTATAAATACACACCCAAGTCTCTGGTAATCTTTTCGCTCAAAATCGCACAATTTCTCGAAGCAATTACACTCGCCGGAGATATTCTGTATTGCCGACATTCGCCGGAAAACCGAGACTTACATCAAATCGGTAAATTTCTCAACTCTTTCGTTTTCAATCCATTGTTAGACTTATAGTAACTTCAATCCTTCAACCAGAATCGGTCCCAGACGACGTTGCCGGATAATCTGCACTCGCCGAAAAATCTCTGGAAATTTCCGAAATCACGCTGTGAATCGGTACAAACATCTAAACCCTCTGATAATCATTGTTTAGTAACTCAATTTCACAACTCATCGATCAAAACTGTAGATGAGTCAATCAGACGGAATTCACAAATCAGAGCCGACGACCATTGCCGGAATTTGAGGAAAGCGTTCTGTTCGGTACATTCGATTCCGTAACTCTATTTATTCATTACATTTCAATCACTTCTATGATCGACGAACGATTTAAACCAGAACAGTTGGTATCGTTTGTCTGTGTCTTGAACGAAGAAGACGAAGTCAAACGTTGTGTATAAGTGTAATTAAAACAAGATATTAAACCGGGTTAGACACACAGTCCAGCGGTGGACTGTGTGCAAACACATAGCGCACGTCACGAGTTCGAACCTTACAAACGCACCGACTTTCCGAATTAAAACCATTTTTTTAAAAACTGAATCAGATCAGGTCCCAGTATGTTTATAAGATTAATATAAACCGTAAGTTAAATAGATAAGACACACAGCCCAACTGGTTGGGCTGTGCGCTTACAAACCAAAGGACCCGTGTTCGATCCGGCTTCCCTGCAACCGGTTCAACCAGTTTAAATCCTTTTAATATAAACCAAATAAATTAACATTTAATTAGTATATATATATAATTAAAACATAGAATATTTCGGGTGAGACATGTAGCTAGTTGGTAGAGCTGCGTGCACGCGTACGAGAGGTCCCGGGTTCGAACCTCACTCAGCGCATGAATAAACATAGTCCGACCGGTCAACGGTCCAGTCAACGGCCGGTCAACGGTCAACAAAAAGTCAAAAAAATTTATTTATTTATTTATTTATTTAATTTAAAAATCAATTAAAAATACTTAAAAATAATATTTTTAAAGTTAGAAAATGACCTTAAACTCACAAAAATAAATCTAAAAACCCTATTAAAATTGTTAATAAAATCCACTTATTTACCGAATCATTTCGTTATTATTTTAGGTTAGTTATTCCTCGTTGATCAAATCCCAAAACTCGTGCACATTCAACATCATCAAAAGAACGCACCCAATGTGAGTGAATCTCTACCAATTCCCCGTTTTAATCACATTTTGGGGTGTATCATGTGTCGCTTAATTATTTATTATATTTAAACACTTGTGCATCCATCATATTCATGATCAAATGTGTATCCAATATGTATCAGTTGTTGTGTGGATTATGTTTAGTTTAAAGTTATCATTTTCAGTACATACATTTCATCAGGCCGAACAGCTCCCCGTGGGAGACGGGTTGAGTACAAGTGCCTCATTTCGATCAGCTCCGTTTGATTGAGCCTTGATCTCACATACATCATCATAGGCTTGTCCGTTCCCCATTACCTATGAGCGGAACGTGACGTTGCCAACATATACATTATCATTCATGTCATATACTCATTCAAGGTGATTTGTGTTTGGTTGTTTATATACGTTTGCTCACATATGATTATTGCACCATTTTTCCATATTAAATACAACAAGAAATCAATAACAAATGTTTTTAACAAGGTTCACTCACCAAGTTTTGTTGACAAAAAATCCCCCATTTTTACACATGATACAGGTGATCCAGTTGAAGCAAGAAACATATAGGACGACCTAGAAGAATAAATCATTTAGGCTTTAGATTGTTTTACTTAGTTTCTTTTTCCTTGTAATTGTATGAACTTGTTTTAAATATTGAAGTTGTAATTCGAATTTAACAAATATGAAATATTTTAGTAAATATCATGAGCTTTGGTGATAACCCAATTATGCCCGACTCTTATTCCGCTGCGGTCGGGGTGTGACAGAGTGATGATAATCTAACAATGTTATGGAACACAAGCTTCATTATGATAGAAGTTGCTATTACAACAAGTTTATTATAAGGGTTTCTAACAAGCATTGGGGAAATTAACTTTGAGTTTTTAATCTTAATCTTTTATTTATGGCAGAATCTCCCCCTGTCCGCGATTATCAGCTTTCTATTACGGAGAAAGCTTTATTTTCAAATACATTGGTCGCACTGCCTACAGGATTGGGAAAAACTCATATTGCTGCTGTTGTCATGTATAATTACTACAGATGGTTTCCTGAAGGTGATGTCGAATTCCCATAGTTATTCTATTCATTTTATATATTATTAAAATTGTTTCTCTCTCTAGATAATAAAACATGTTTGTAATTCTGTATCCTGAAGCTTTGTAGGCAAGCTGCGTACACTAGTTTATCTTTATATAACAGCCAAAGTCATTGCAGCTCACAACTTTTGGCAACAATATACGATAATAGTAATTTGGTTTTTAATAGCTATAGTTGTATGCTCTTTGAGACTCTAAGCACATAAATCCATATCTGGTCATGAAGTTGACTTATCAGAACCCAACATGTATCTGTAAATCTGGATGAATGTTTAATTAGGTGTTGTAATTGCAGGAAAGATTGTATTTGCTGCTCCTTCACGTCCTCTTGTTATGCAACAAATAGAAGCATGCCATAAAACAGTGGAAATTCCACAAGTGAGCCATTTCTTCATCATACACAATTTAAGTTTTCTGGTTTTTTGTTTTATTAACAAGTTTATAACAATATGATCCAGGAGCGGGCAGTTGATTTGACAGGGCTAACAAATCCTTCAAAAAGAGCTTCCCTGTGGAAAGATAAACAAATCTTCTTCGTGACCCCACAGGTTCTTGAAAAGGATATACAATCTGGTAAGTCTCTAGAATCCACATACACACTTACAGATGGATTTTTTTTTGGTTACTTGTGTGTGTTTGAATTTGAATTTGTAAAAAAAAATTCCCATCAAATGCCCTGATGTGAAGTCATATCTATAACCTCGGTAACTGAAGGTGGCAATTGCAACCCATTTACTTATGCATGGGTCTGTTTTGTATGCGTTTCATCTCAAACGGGTTGAAGAAGAAAATTTAGCTATACGGGGCATGGACTACCTTGTTCGACTGAAACCATTTAAATTTTTTAATAGTTTGATGCCGTTTGGGGTTTACATGGTTTTTTTTGGGTATTTTAATCGCTTTCCCTCGTTCTCTTTGGTTTTAGGTCTTCTTTACCTAACCGGTCCGCTTTTGACCTCCTGGGTATTGAGCTGATTCATTACATAACAGTTCCCATACGTTTTATCTTAGTCTCCAAAACATGAAGTGCCAAACGTCTTTCTAGGGGTTAAATATAAATCTGTTTTTGGTTTGTTCTTTTCTCTCCAGTTGTTTATGACACCAAAACAAATCAGCAAATTCAGCCTTTTAAAAACCAAAAACAGACAGGCAGTCTTTAGCAAATTTTTTTTTTGGTATTTTCCGGGTTGGACGTGCAAAAGGCGTTGAGAGTCATTCAGAGTCTGTTTCAAGGCATATAACCTTTTACATCATTTCACATATAAGAGTAGATCATGATGTCAATAATATTGTTTTTGTGATCATAATTGATACATTCATTAAGCAAAAGATTGGACAAAAAAGCATTACCTGGTCAACCCTAATCTGTTTGACCCGTCCATTGGCCACATCTACCCACTGTTCTTTATTTGTCTAAATTGTAAATTGTGCAAATGTTATTCGTTTTTTTAGCTTCTTATGGAGATGATACAATACAGGATCATGTCCGGTGAAACAACTAGTGTGTTTAGTGATTGACGAGGCTCACCGTGCATCTGGAAACTATTCCTACTGTGTTGTTGTTCGTGAGGTATGCATATTTAGAGTGAACTGGATTTTACTATGCATTTAGTACATCAAATGGGTGGCAATTTCGACTCATTTACTTATAAACGGGTCGATTTGGGTTATTCATCATAACTAACGGTTCAATCGGGTAAATTAAGATACAAAATGAAACAGTTTATATGGGATGAACGGGTCAAAGTTTGACCAAAGTGTATTTTTAACACATGAAAGCTCTTACTTTGTTTTATTACTAAAATTTCTAATATTGTTGAAATAACATCATTTTTGTAACCATATTTTTATTTCTTTTGAAATTCTGGCAAAAAGTGTTTGGTGTAAGAGTTACCCGTTTTGATCCGTTACTCGATGCGTTTGAGCCGCCTAGTATGTCACATGTAATAACATATGTATCACTGATTCTGAGATGCAATGCTCACAGTTGATGGCTGTTCCAGTACATTTGAGAATATTAGCTCTTACCGCAACACCGGGACGTAAGTTATCTATAAAGACCGTCACAAAGTTATCTTGTCTGGATTATACTTTAATAACAATTCACGTTTATGTGACTTTATACAGATAACCGTCAAACCGTGCAGCAAGTTATTGATAACTTGCAAATATCTCGTCTTGAGTATCGAAGTGAGAATGACCATGATGTGATGAATTATGTGCATGATAGGAAGGTTGAAGTAATACAGGTACATGTCAAACTTATAGTTGCCAAAATGTGCAAGTCATGTGAGTTGATTAACATGTCGAAATGAGCCAGGTTGTGTTGGCCCCAAACAGTTTTTCATAATGTTTTTTTAACAGTTGGTTGTTATGTCAAATATGAATACAGAAATTATATATTATATTTATGTTAAACTAAAGGGCCTTTCGCCTGGTGTAGAAATTAGGGAGTGTGAGTTTTATTAAAAAAAGGTTAGTGTATAAATAACAATCTAACTTTCTGGATAATGAATTTAGGTTTTAATGCATATAAAAATACACTTTGGACTGCTTTTGACTCGTTTTTAAGATTTTTTTTGTACTTTCACTTGGTTGACTGTTAAGAGTAAAACTAAAACAAACTGACTTGTTCTATAAGTAAATTGGGTTGAGTCTTTGAGCTATACGTCAAACCTTTTATTATTATTTTCAAATGCAGTTAAGATTGTTGCTACAATGGTTGTAGGTTCAGATGGGAAAAGATGCTGTTGAAGTAAATAAGCTACTATTGGATGTAATTCGTGGACACACTAAAAAGCTGGCTGACTTTGGAGTTCTTCCTAAAAGAGACCCCAAACAGTATGATTTCTTAGTTTGTAGGGGCAAATAAGTAATTTGATTATACCCTTTTTGTTGGTTTTGTTGCAACTGGTATGAACTCAAACTAATTATCTGACCTAAATAATCAGATAATCAAAAGCTGAATCTGTTTATGCAGACATTTATATTCTGTTCTTAAACTCTTTCATATTTAACATCCACAAAGTATTCTTCAGAATTGTACAAGCTATTTCATTTGGTCAAATAATACTTAAAATATTTATGAAGGGGGTTGATACCATAGTTGTCGATAGCGAATAGCGACAAGGCACCTATAGGCTACGTAGCGAATAGCGACAAATAGCGACGGCTATTTATAAAATAGCGATACACTAGAAAGAATTTTAAAATTTTTTATATGGAGCCGGATTTAATTGAACTCATGTGTGCCCGCACGTCCTGCGGACACGAATGCAGTTCCGAAAACTTGTGTGGGCGCGGGGTTTTTTTTTTGGCAAACCAAAACCATCAGACGCAGCAGTTTTACATCACCCCAGCCCCAAAAAAAATAAATGCCTGTCGCTATTCACGCTATTGGTCGCTAAGACCCAGATAGCGACCCTTCGCCGCAACGACGCAGCAGTTTTACACCACCCCCGCCCAAAAAAAAAATAAATGCCTGTCGCTATTCACGCTATTGGTCGCTAAGACCCAGATAGCGACCCTTCGCCGCAACGCTAGCTAGTGCGCTATAGCGGTCGCCATGAACGCTATTGACAACTATGGTTGATACGGGTCGTGTTTGATCGCATATACTTTTTAATACTCACTGTTGACATGCATCTTAATATGACAGCTCAGCCCAGTTGACTTTCTAAGGTCAAGGGAAAACTTTCGTCAATTTCCACCACAAGATTTGGACCCAGTTAAATATCCGGAAGTAGAAGGGAGTCTTGGAGTTCTCATCACATTATATCATATAAGGAAGCTGGTTTCTGCTCATGGTATACGACCAGCATTTGAGATGCTTGAAGATAAATTGAAGCAAGGGTACTTTTCTCCATCTTATCATGATGTTTTACTTTTAGTTGTACAAAAACATGCTGCTAACATATATCAAGTTTCAGGTATTTTGCTCGCCTTTTTAGTAGAAATGAAACCATTCACAAAGCAAAGATTATAATGCAACAAAACTTATCTCATGGTGCTCGTAGTCCAAAGTTTGTAAAGATGTTACAAGTACTAGTTGAACACTTCAGTACGTCCCATCACTTATTTTTCTAATTATTGATAAATGTCTGGAGATTCTGATAATTGTTCGGAATATGCAGAAAATCATGATCCCAAGAAGTCGAGGGTAATCATTTTCTCACAATTTAGAGAGAGTGTAAGGTCAAGATATGCTCAAATGTATTTTAATGTCAACAGTAAACATGCTTTGGCAAGGTCATTTGTAGTTACAAAATATTCTTCTTATTTGTTTTTCCAGGGACATAATGTCATCATTAAACACCATTGGAGAATATGTTAAAGCTACAGAATTTGTTGGTCAAAATTCAGGTCAGGCATTTATTAAAATTTCAGTAATAAAAATAAAAAACATTCTAGCTACAATATGTTTTTACTTGTTACATGAAGTTCACTTTTAAATATTTTTTTTCACATTGATGTGATGAGTATTCTGAATATCATGTTTGATTATAAATTTGCACAGGCAAAACATTAAAGGGCCAATCACAAAAAGTTCAGCAGGCTGTTTTACAGGTAATGTTTTTTTTTTTTAAACTTTTATGCGGCCTTCTTTTCTTCATATATTATATGTAAATTTTCTTTTGTCTGTTGTTAGAAATTCCGGGATGGCGGGTATAATGTTATTGTTGCGACATCAATAGCAGAAGAGGGTCTGGATATAATGGAAGTTGATCTTGTTATATGTTTTGATGCTAATATATCACCTCTACGCATGATTCAACGCATGGGGAGAACTGGTAGGAAGAACCAAGGACGAGTTGTGGTCTTAGCTTGTGAAGGTATAGAGTTAAGCGGTTATAAGAGCAAGCAAGCTAAGGGTAAGGCTGTTAATAAACATATGCAGAATGCAGAAAAAAACTTCTCGTTTCACCCTAGTTTAATGATGGTTCCTCATGTTTTCAAACCTGAAAAAAAGCTGGTGAAATTTTCAATTGAAGAATTTATTCCACATGGTAAGAAAGTCAAAGAAGATGATGCAATTGAGATGATACCCAGATATAAACTTAAACTTACAGACGTGGAGACCCATCTTCTTGAAAAGTATTTTGATCCTGCAAGACAAGATGACTGGAGACCTTCTCTTATTGCTTTTCCTCACTTTCAAGCATTTCCATCAAGAGTGCATGAAGTTGCTCATTCCGTGAGAACAACAATGCTAATTCATACAATGCAATATTTGCAAGGATTATCTCTCAGTGGCCCGGTATTTTATTATTTTGTAATATTTAATAATTAATGACTTAATGTCACAAGGCATTGTAAACATTTCAAGACACATTTGGCATGTTTAACCCATTTCATTTTTATATAAATAAGTTGGTTGAATTTGCCACCTGTAATTTTGGCAATACTATAGGTGGCAAAAAGGGTTGGTCAGACAATTGGGTAATGGGTTGAGTTTATCAATGGGTCAAATACCTTTACTTGCTGACACTCTTTTGTGATTTTTTTTAATTTCATAAATAGGTGATCCATCAAATCCGATTACAGAAACAAGAAACAAAACGATCTTTTTCTTTTTCGAGTAAAGTGGTTTGGAGGTTTCAGACACTAAATAACGATCTTTTTCTTTTTTAAGTAAAGCGGTTTGGGAGGTTTCAAAGAGTTGAGCGCAGGGCAACTTTAACTTGTGTTGCTTGCTTTTACTTCAGGATGAAGAGACTTTAAAAGAGTGCTTCAAAGATGAAACTGTCGATCATCACACAAGAGGTAAAAAAGGCTTGAGAATATCTGATTTGCGAAGAAGTACCATTTTAAATATGGACTTTCTAAAAGATACATTCAATCTTTAAATGGTGCTTTATGTTTTTCTTATTATCTTTAACAATGTTGCAGAAGATGAAGAAGCAGAAACTGGGACATTGGACATATCAAAATCCGAGAAACACCATTCTTTGTTGTTTGGGTCCGATTTTACAGCTGTTGATTCAAACGGAAATATATTGATTCTCTCTGTACCGCTTTTCCCAATAAAATTGTTTTCTCCAACTAAAAGTTCAATTCTCCATCAGAATAGTAATTCAAAAGCTGCTGTACATGAAGAGCATTCAGAGATAGCATTGGATGTAAATGAAGAATCTTTTGATGATTTGCAAGAAGACAAAGTAGACGGAGATGATTCAGAGTTATTAAAAAGAGAAGTTAGTGGCACAGTGATTCCTAAAGTTGTAGATGAAGCTGGTGATCTCAGTCCTCGACTAACTAATCTATTGATGAGTGGCGTCGTTCCCGAGTCCCCAGCACATAATAAATGTCAGTGTTTTTTCTCTTGTTTTTATATTTTACATAAATTACCAACATAAGACGATGTCTCAGTTTCTGATTCTACCAATCAACTACACAAATTCTCTAAAACAGCAACACTTTTTTTTGTTGCAAAAATAGCAACATTTTACACTTTAGCAGGCCAATTTTGTCTTTTTATCTGATTTTGATATAACGCCCTGCTTGCGGTATGCACATATAATGTATATGTGTGGGCCCTCGGGGGACAAAAGTGAAAGTGCACTAATTTTAACGTTATTTACTAATTTTGTGAAAATAGCATTAAAAGTGGGGGACGGTTAATCATGTATCATGTGGTGGCGTTGATAGCCGAAAGACAGGGGGTACATGCACTAATCGGCCTTTGTCCCGATTGCTGAGTGTTATGTGTCTTAGGTCTAAGGCTTGATGCAAAACTACTACCGACCTGGGGTCTCACCGGAAGCAGCCTCTCTATTCCTATGGGTAGGGTAAGGCTGTCTACATCTTACCCTCCTCAGGCCCTACCTTATCTTTGCTATAGGTGGGATTTACTGAGTATGATGATGATGATGATATGATTTTTGATATAAGTTTAACTATGTTTGTTATCAAAGTAAACTTTTTTACCGGAAAATAAAAACATCCAACAACAAAGGACGAAACTGTCCTCTCTTAAATGGTAAGGTTGTTTGCTGTTTTTTTGAATAACTAAAAGTTTGTTTCGATTTAAGTGAGTTTTTGTAATTGGTTAATATTATCAGGGACAGGAACTGATGCATAGTATCATGCTATTTTATGCAAGAAGCTCTCTTTTTACTGTAATGACTATAGTAAAATTGGCACGTATCATTGCTTGGGTTGACCCACATCCACTAACACTTCCTTTTCTCAACCTTTTGATTTCCAAAAATAATGAAAAAGCTTATTAGAAATAGTGATTTAGTTTATTTTGATAAATCAGTTTAGTAAGTTGTGGACACATTAGTGGGTTCAATTTGTCTCCTCCACTATATACCTGTTATTGCTGCTACAATGATACTGTTGATCATTATCATACAAAGTGGTAATTTTGACCCACTCATGAGTTGGTGAAGCGGGCTGTGTTTATAATTTTGAAGGGTTGATTGATTGAAATAAAAATATTGAATTGAAATGGAAATGGTTCAAACTACCCATGGTTCATTTTAGGGGTGTTAATCGGGCCATGTTCGCGGGTTGACGAATCCGACCCGAACCCGGAAATCGTGTCAGACACATGAACCTGAATACGACAGGAATATTAAAAAATTACATTATAATTATTTCTTCATAATTAACAATCTTGAAAGTTGTTTCCATATGCAGGCACATCAAATAAAGAAAAAGGTTTCTATACGACTCCAGATGTTGATAATAACTCCATGGCATTGGCTGAAAGCAAGAATGATGAGGTAGTTAAGGAAAGTACCCCAAATAAAGTAGGAATTCCACAGTTTAATTTACTGAAAGAAGAGCTTGCTTCTGGTTCCAAGCTTGTGGGAGAAGTCAAAACACCTCAAACAAACTTGTCTAACAGTAAAGATTGGCTTTTGAGTTCTGGTGAAAAATCAGTTAGTCAACCGAAGAAAAAGCTGAAAAGGTTGAGAAAGTTTTGCGATATCAAAAGCGGGAAAGAAGAAAATGTAAGCCAATCATCAGTAGTGCCTGGTAGTAGATCTTTTGCTCTGTTGGATCGTGCTTTTGATAGAGGTAAGTTGAAAATTCTTACGGTTTTAATTTCCGAGCTTGTATTATATACGGGGTGTTTGGTTTTAGGGAGAAGTGATTATGATTGTCTGATTAACTGATTCCTATTTTCAGTTTGATATAATCACTTTTAAAACGCACGTCCCAATAGATTTATTGTATGATTTATTTAGTGCCAGGTGGTAGGAAGCTGTTAAACAGCAATGCCTGGGTTTTTATCGATGACGAAGCCGAGTAAGTTTATATGCTTAATCAAGAATGTTAACTTTTCTATCACTTGGCATTTTGATTTCTGTGAAAGTTGTTTCTACTTTTCTGGATCATAGCCTATTAGATTAGAGTGTTTGAAAATTTTATTAATGTTGAAAATTTGTTTGATAAATTTTCAGGGCATCTTCAGAAGAAGCTTCTGATGATGATGAAGGGGAAGATTCTTATGGTGGTAGTTTCATAGATGACAGAATAAACCCTACAACACAGCGGAAACAACTCAATTTGACATGATGGCTGTATATAGGTCCATTTCTAAAACTTCCCTCTTTTCAAAATTAATCATGGTCACAGTAATACAAAAAAGAATTGATGCTTTTTTTTGTTAATCAATGAATTTTGTGGTAATCTTGTTTTATTATTTTGTTGACATGCTGCTTCTAAAGTAACACAATTTGCATTATAATCTGGGGCAGTATTACCAACCAAGTTTCACAATTGTTCCATCTGCCCTAACATTTATTTAAGAAGTTTAAAATAGGGATAATTTCATGTATCTTCTTCAAAACTTGTTATAGTAACAAAAGGTCATAATATTAAATATACTCATATTGAAAGAAAATCTATAACCTTTATGCCCTTTCCTGAAAACATGTATTAGCATTGTTAAGCACATACCACCCTACCTTGTTAAACCACTAAGCACTGTACAGGGGGCGTTACCCCTCCAACGCCTGCAATTTTTAATTAGCCACCCAATGGAAGTTTCATTTGCAAAATGTATTAGCTCTTGTTTTAGACAATAGGAGGCATGCCATGCCTGGTTGGTTATACACGTTGCACTGCAGTTTAGAAACATGGTTGACATCAGTTTGGATCAAAATTGGCTATGAATTGATATTCTTAGTTTGTGGTATGTTTTTATGGCAGACGGTCGTTACTCACTCAATCACCAATAGTAAATTCCAGTCCTTACAGCATGACTCCAGCTGATGATGGGAACGCAGCAGCGGGGACAACAAATCCATCTGTCCATCTGAATGCCAAAAGGTTATCTTCAGATACTGTGGTAATTCCCAGCACCACCGCCGACGACACTAAAAGGCGAAAGTTGAGTTTTTCCCAAGGTGGGTGTGGGCCCCTTCCGGTTCGTAACTTAGAGAAGGAAATCTTCTTAAACCCGGAAGCTGAAGCTGCTGGTAAGGAAATGACATTGCAGGTGGATGAATTTGATAATGACTTCTTACAGGGAATTGATCTTGATGCATTGGAAGAACAAGCTTCCAAACAAGTGAGATCTAAATCGAAGAAAATCCAAGATTTGGATTTTCTGGATTCTCCATCATTTGATCTGGGAATTTGATGGTAAGTTAAGACATTTGATATTGATTTTTGTAGATAGTAATAAATGAATGTGTAATTATTATAGAGTTGATACAAGATTTGTTATATAAATGATAGTTACAGTTTCTGTAATTGAGTTTTATATAAAAACTAAAATAGTAAGCCTTGAGAATGGGATTGGTTTTGAGGTTGCTGGTTGTGCACAGGGACGGGTGACTGTAAAGGCTTGGCCTCCTTATGCAGCAAAGGAATTTATGGAGGCATCACTTGGTGCTCCCGATTTGATTTGATTTGATACGACTTGTTTGCCATTTTGTTTATGGGGGTCGATTTTAATAAAGGCCGGCCTAAGAATTCGTTAGGTCAACAACTAAACACCGGATTAAAGATAACATGTGATAAACAACTTTAAACTAAAAATGCTTGTTGACTGATCATAGACAGAAAGACAGACAGACACAAGCATTGCCAAAGTTTCTTTCTCCGTCATTGATGGTTTATGACATCACATCCTCCACTTCTCTCTCACTTTTCCTACTAGTTCATCATATGCTACTCTCGACTCAAGTATATATCTTTAGTTACATAGGGAACGTTCATTGATAACACTAAAAAAGTGGGGAACAGTGGGGATCCGACTCAAACGAACTCTGACTGAACTCATTCCAGCGGCGTTGGAATCGGCTCGTCGAACCCTAACTAGGATCTCATAACCCTAAACCCTAAATCCTAACAACTAAACCCTAAACCCTAAAGCTAAAAAACAAGACTAAAACCTAAGCTAAATCGTAAAATCTAAGCTATAAACCCTAAAGGATAAACCCTAAAGCTAAACCCTAAAACCCTAAACCCTAAAGCTAAACCATAAAGACTAATGATTAACCCTAAAACTAAACCCTAAGACTAAACCCTAATATAAGACCCTAAATCCAAACCCTAATATATTTAGGGTTTAGGGGTTAGGGTTAAGAGATCCTAGTTAGGGTTCGACGATCCGGTTCCAACGCCGCTAGAATGAGTTCAATCGGAGTTCGTTTGAGTCGGTTCCCCTCTGTTTCCTACTTTTTTAGTGTTCCCCAATGAACCTCACACTAGCTACATAATCATTGTTATTTATCACAATTGAGGTTTTAGACATTGTTTTAAAAATCTTAGTTTGTTTGTTTAGCTCTTAATAGTTTAGGTTTCTTATTGGTTCAGACTGTTTGTTTCGCGAGAAGATGCATAAATAGTTCATACATTTGCCTCCTTAAGTATTATTTAGCATCTGAATGGTTAAGACCTCTAATCTGAATTGGTCAGACATTTGACTCTAAACGGTTAAGCATTATACTGGCTTTTAATGGTTCAGACCTCTTACTAGTTCAGCACTTAATGTTTCAAACATTTTACTGGTTTCAGCACTTAACCATTCAGAAGTTGCCAAATGGCCTATAAAAAACAATTTGTGATTAGAGAACCTTTGAACCAACGAGTTGAATCAAAGAAACCAACCAACTTTCAAAACATTCTTCGAGAAGTGCTAGCCAAAATGCAAGAACCCTTTCTTCTTTGCATGAATCTTTTTTACCAAAGGCTAAACAGCTTAACTCGGCTCGGTTACAAAGTGAGCCTAGCTCGGCTCGATTTGTAACGTGCCGAATTGGCTCGGTTTAGCTCGCTTGGTAGCTCGACTCAGCTTAGCTCGGATTATTTTGCTTTAATATATATTAATATTATAAACATTATAATATATTACAAAAAAGATTATTATTTACATGTATTTAGGAGTGTAATTATCTATGACATATTTGAAAGCTGATTACCATGCTAATAAACGAATATTGTATTTCGTTGAAATTTAAAACTTATTTTGTGTTATTGAACTTGATTTTGGCTTCTAATGTATTAAGTTGAACTTATTTTGGAAATGTTCTTTTAAACTATTAAATAATTTAAGACTACTAAATTTTAAGAGTTATATATTAATTTTTCTTTTTATAATCGAGCCAAACCAAGCTGAGCCAAGTTAGCTCGGTGTAAAACCAAGTCGAGCCCAAACTTAGATTTTCAATTCGATTTCAAATCCGAGCCAAGCCAGCGAGCCCAAACTTAGATTTTCAATTCGATTTCAAATCCGAGACAAGCCAGCTTGGTTTATAATCGAGCTAAGCCCGAAGTTATGAAAGCCCTAATTGCTTGGAAAAGCAGGAAGCTAGCAAGAAAAGCCATTATATATGCTAAAAAATCGTTAGAAATGTCTTGAAATATTGAAATTTACCTACCTTTTGTGAAAATAAAGCATACTCGAAAAGTTTCTTTGAAAGTGAACTAAAGAGAAGAGTTCTGTGTAAGACAATTTCTATGTGAAAGAATAAGAGACACAACCAAATGGCTACATATATAGCGGTGATATTTTTTAAACATGATGTTCGAACAATTGAAAAAATAAATAAAGGGTGCTTTGATTTTTCCTCACTTGAACTTTTTCTCTTTGATTTTCAAATAACTATAACTTTTTTCATACATTATATTTAAAAAAAATTACATCGTATTAACGAGCATTTTATTTCCTTTAATTCGAGCAACCTATTGCTATGGTTTTCTTAAATTAAATTTACAGGATTTTGAATATCCATTATGTGATTTTGAATACTCGGTATGTGACTACGTGATTTTGAATACCCATTACGTGATTTCATTATTGTATTTTATGTGAAACCCTACTAAGTGATTACGTATTATGTAACAATAGTTGACTATGTATTATTACGTATCCACCAATTGTGGCCTCAAAACCCCATCATTATGTATCCACCACTTGTGGCCTAGTGGTAAGGAGGCTTGGGTTCTCCAATGAAGACCCAAGTTCAATCCCTACTTGTGTCACTTTGGTGGATTAGATAATGATGGATATAACATAGCCTCCTTGTAGAGGTGTCAGGTTCTATCCTGAGCCCACCAGGGTTTTCGTCCCATCATGTGTTATGACAGGTGTTTAGCTCTTGTGGTGGCATGTCTGTCAAGTGGCAGTCAGCAATATGGTTTCCTGGTGGAACACCCGAGCCAAACTCTGAAGCCAGCGTAAGCCCGGTTAAGACAACATAGTCTGGCTAGAGTGGGGCAATATGGCTATACAATTTGGGGAGTGCGGTTGCCTAATACAAGAAAGTCCGCATTAAAAAATGTTATATTACGTGACTACGTGATTTTGAATATCCATTTCGTGATTTCATTATAGTGTTTATGTGAAACCACACTGAATGATTGCGTAATTACATTAAAACAAAACATGTAATACATAATATTTCATATCTAATCACGAATCAAGGATAATTTATATGCTAAACATTAGCCAAATCAACCTATAATAACCACATAATATCGTATATTAGAGATTATATCATGTAATATAGTATGAAACAATCAAGTTCTTATTAGGCAAATTGAATTTAAATATTCCAACTTTCTCCATTGGCTGATAATGATCCTAACTCAGTTATTTGCCGATAATAATCCGAACCGGTCCACTTTTGGCCGATAATAGTCCGCCATTAAAAAGCTTAACGGAGTTAAGTTTTTTTTTTCGAATTACAAACAAATGTTTTACGGATTTTGATCAGAACAATGATATGAGTCTATTTATGTAAAACTTACCTCGATATGGTGCTCCAAATAGCTTGAGTTTTGTTAATTGGAAGTTTAAACACCCGAATTGAAGCACCGTTTTCGTCGTTTGGGGTAGTATCTTTCAAGGTAAATTTTACATCAATCAACTCGTATGCTCGCTCCAAACAAAGCCCTAAAACATCGGTTCGTAATTCGGAAAAAAACTTAACTCTGTTAAGCTATGTTTAACGTGTATTATCAGCTAAAAGTGGACTAGTTCGGATTATTATTGGCAAATAACTGAGTTGAGATTATTATCGGCCGAATTGAAAAAATTGGGATTATTTAAATCCAATTTGCCTTCTTATTATTGAATGTGTAATCACGTAATAAGTATAATTGTAATAACATTAGTTATAACAAATCATATTGAATGTATAACCACGTAATTGATTTATATTGAATGTGTAATCACGTAATTGATTTATATTGAATGTGTAATCACGTAATGATTTGTGTTGAATGTTGAATGGGTATTCAAAATCACGTAGTTATGTACTAGGTATTCAAAATCACATAGTTATGTACTAGGTATTCAAAATCACGTAATGAGTATTCAAAATCCTATATTTTTTTAAAGAAAACTATAGCAATAGGCTACTCGAATTAAATATAATGAAATGCTCGTTAATACAATATAGATTTTTTTAAAAAATATTAACGTATGAAAAATAGTTATAGCCCTTTTAAAATCAAAGGGGAAACTAGTTCAGTTGAGAAAAAACTAAATTATCTTTCCTGCCAATAACACTCGTCACTCCCTCTTTACCTTACGTATGTTTCGTATGAGAATTGTGTCTTGTACATTATCCAAACACATGAATTAAAAAGGGTGTAAAATGTAAATAGTAGCTACACAAAATTTGTTTTTATATAGAGGTAAAATCTTGTTTGAGTGACGTATAAATACACCAATAATCTAATAACTCTATGTTTATAAGCGAGTGATGTTGTTGTAGTCAAGGGCGGATTCAAGAATTTTTTTAGTGGGTTCGTTTTCGTAGATTCTCACTAACTTTTTTCATATGATATAAGGTTCTTATTATTTTTTCTATTTTTTTCAAACCGAGTGAGTTCATGTGAACCCACAAAACAAGACTGGATTCGTTACCGGTTGTAGTGCACTATTTGTGGTACTAGTATATGGTTTCTTTAAGAGAAAAAAACACACAAGTGCCATAAACAAAGAACCTCAATTTGATTTAAAAAAAACAATTGAGGTAAAAAGTTCTATAAATGTACAAAAAATATTTTAACAATTTACATGGCTTGTGATTTAGTAAAAATGGCACAGGTATTGTGCCAGTTCTCTGACCAAGTCAGTGACTAAATGAGTTTACACATTTGACTTTTAGTCTATGCACAAGATCTACTAAATTTCATATGCCTTGAACTTGAAGCGGAGATATATTTGGAGAGTTGCACTAGGTTTAAGTGAGTTATTTTAGATAGAGATGAGAAATGTATTCTGGTGTGATTAGTGTGCTCGTAAACATAAATAAAATGTTGAGTTGTGTTACTTAGAATATGACTTTTTAACATGCACTAGGTTAAGTGAGTTATTTTACGTAGAGATGAGAAATGCATGCTGGGGTGATTAGTGTGCTGGTAAACATTGTTGAGTTGTGTTGAATATACTTCAATTTTACTTGAATATGACTTTTTAACAAATTACGTTACACACGCCGTATGTAAGTTGAGCGTTTTACTAGAATATAACCTTTTAACAAATTACGTTACACATGCTGTATGGAAGGTTGAGCGTCGTATATAAGCCATATCAAAAGGAGACGTTCATATGCCACATTTTATACATGACAATATAGGCCTTTTTTTATTAATCAGATAAATTAATAGAGGGGTGCATTTAGTAATAGGGGTATTTTTAGACAACCCAAAATAATAATAAACAGCGATAAGACTCACGCACGCTGTGGTACGGGTATATTGCAAACATCGAATGAATTAGTACAACCGTTATATGATGCCTTAACCATATGAAAACGTGTGTTTCAACATGTCAACATGTCCGATTGACTAAATGTAACCTATATAATCATTATTATGATTGGATTAAAACGTAAAGTAAATCGAATTTATAGCCTACAATCATAACGTATCATATGTGACCTAACTTGTCACACCCCCGACCCGTGGAGGATTATCGGTTAGAGTGGGATGATTGTTCAAAGCTTACGACAACTATTAAAAGTTTAAATACATGTCATAATTAAAAATGTCACTTAGTCACGTAAGTTCCAAATAATCCAAACATAAATTCCAAGACATAAATCATAAAATAAATTTCCATTTATTTATCTAAGTCACATCCTAGATGTCTTCATTTTCATCTCATCTGATCTTCTTTATCATGTGTAAAATAATTTTGGGTCAAAAAAAAGTTGATGAGTAAATCTATATTTAAATAAAATAATTTAATTTATTATTTTAAGAGGTTGACATGCAATTCCAAGTGTTAGTGATACAATCATAACAAATAAACAATAACAATAATCAACACGACCAAATGAGATAATGCGAGATTCAAGGCCCGAAAAGCGAATCTAAATGATGAAGGCGATACCTAGTTCAATCCATAGTCGTGGGGAACCAGTCAGCCAGTGAAACCGCATGTGAAACAAGGGACACAAAGCGAACAAACAAACAAGTACAAGTATATATAACACATAACCACCCATTAATTTTGCATGTTGATGATTAAAGTGAAAAACATGAGAAACTGCGACACATAATACACCCTAAAACTTTAATTGTAAAATGGAGAAAAATAGGTCTACTCACTTTTTTTTTTTGCTTTATGTAACCCTTGAATAAATCGCATGAATTTTGGGAAAAACTCCAAATAACAAAAGTTACGCTAAAATCTATGATAACAAAATATACCAAACAAACCAAAGAATATAACAAACTATAAAAATTAAATCCTATGATTTGGGGCTTTTGTATATCCTAAATTACAGATAATAATTCCAACATAAATACTAAACTAATATTTGTGACCAAATAGATAAATGTGACAAATTTGTAACAAAAACATAAAAATATTTATGTTATAATTTATATGTTGTAGTATATGCCAAGTCTAGTTAAGCCATTACTAACTTAACAATTAGCCAATGAGGGTAGTGTGGAGTGGTTGGGGAAAGACTTGGTGTTTCTTGTGACCCAGGTTCGACTCCCACTGTCCCCATTATTTTCTGCGGCATCCAGGTGAAGGGCGAATACGGGTGACAACGGTTCGTCTTGGATGGGAGCCGAGGTTTTACCGATTATTCTACTGTCGTTCCTTCGAGCGGGTGGAGGTGGGGTTTCCGCGCATCTGGGAGAGCCAAGGGGCTGGCGGCGGTCGAGTAGTCGATCTTAGCCACAGCGTCCGGTGTCACGATGATTGGCACGTCGTTCCTTGCCGTTAAAAAAAACTTCACAATAAATATCTATAATCTAGTCAATTATTAAATACTCATCTAATAAGTCTAAAATTATGGAAATGAAATAATAAGGCAATTTATTAAAATAATAACAATGTTATTATATGTTGTAAAAAGCAATTTTTGATAATTTAGTAAAAATTCATCTTACAATTTTATAAATCCATAAATCCATCTTTATCTTATATTTTAATATGCAATCGTTAAAGTTATTAAAAAGGCTAAATTTGTATTTATAATTTGAATAGTCCTTTTATTATCAAGTAATTTATCATAAATCATGAAACTTATAATAATTCCAAATCTTATCTATCTCCTATACTAAAGCAAAATAATTCTCATTCAATTTGTTAGTACATAATGTCTATGTCTTAGTCTTAGTCTTGGATCGAGTATGTTTAGTTTTGGCTAGATTATGTCAAGTTTAAAGGTTATTTATGTAAATAGATAACAAGTTCGCCCGGATTCATGATGCAAGAACAACTGTTCAGCGTCGGGACTTGTCTTCCTCCCAACGAACTTGTTATACTATAAATAGTGACTTGGGTTTTTCATTTGTAACTTCAGCAACTTTGTCACTTGTACGGCGAAGCTCTGCCCTATCTTGATTTGACATGTAAATGAACTTTATGATCAATAAACAACAATTAAACAGTAAATCTTTGCATATTCGATTAACACGTCATATAGTTTCCGCCTATACGAACGTTAGATACCAATTTAGGTTCCTATGCTAAACATGGAGCGATCTAACAAGTGGTATCAGAGTCTGGATACTTGAATTGGTGAAATCATTGCAAGATCTACTCTTATTCTACTCCTTTCTACCATTTTCTTCATTTTTCAAGAAAAACAATGAATTCATAGATAAAAGTCGCTAATTTTTTAATATGTCATGTAAATACACTTGTGGTAAACCCCTGATAGTTTTAACATCAAATTCAAACGAATTGATATCAAAAAGTTCAAAAAACCATGATTTGCAAACTTGTTTTGGTCGAACTTGAGATCAAATTCGCCCGGACTTGACTAAAATTCATTGATTTTTAATCAAGTTCACCCGAACTTGACTGATATTTCAAGGTTTTCATACAAGTCCGCTCGAACTTACCTAATCTTCCTTCAATTTTTATCACGCCCGAACTGATTAAATCTTGTTGAAAATCTAGCATAAGTTCGCCCGAACTTGAGATTTCTCTTGAAATTCTACATAAGTTCGCCCGAACTTCATCAGGGTGAAATTTTCAAGTTTATCAACACAAGTTCGCCCGAACTTGTGTAAAATCAAAAACCTGATTTTCTCAAACTGCAAGTTTGGCCGAACTTGTCAGTGTACTGATTATTTTTCGAAGTTTGTGAACGTGTGTTTTCAGTAAACTTCGTCAGTTTTTCAAGATGGAAGATCTTCAAGTGCATTCATGACTGCTACAACATCTAATGCTCAAATGGTGAATCAAGTAAACATTGATAACGAAATGGGCACATCCGTGAAACCGCCAAAACTCATATGTATAGATGAGTATGAGGGTTGGAAAGAAAAGTTCTCTAACTGGGTGCAAGCTACGTATTTCCACAGTTGGGTTGCAGTTCAGACTGGCTACGTATGGCCCAGAGATAAGAATGACAATGTTATCGACATCAACAAGTTCCCTACTATAGTACTATCTACTGCCCACGGCTTTCGTTAATCACTTGTAGTGGGGATAGTTCGTGTGTTAGGTAATTCACATCATCACAGGTTGGTACAATTAACATAGTTTATAACATGCTCATTTCTATGACTGTAGTGGAGATTGACAAAGTGGAACCCACCAAAGTGGTAATTCACATCATCCTCATGTGTAGAAGGATTGTTGGGATTGAACCCTACAAAAGAACATATGATAAAATGCCAAACAGGTCTGCAATATATGATCCAGAATAAACAGAGTTTAAAGTCACTCTTCTCAAAGACCAGCTACCAAACCGCTGATAGTTCTAACAACTGCCTTATGCCAAAGCTCTGCCAGTTATAAAGACTGTTGTATCACCAATCCTTTGATGGGTCAAAGGACTGTTAGAAGTTAAGGTCTGCTGAAAGTCAAAGTCTGATCACCCTTTGAAGAACATCTGCTAATGCTTCATCAGGTTTTAAGCTTATCAGAGGATAGGATCATCAGTGCTTATATCTACTATCAGAGGATAGCTTAGGCAGTGGTTAGAGTTTGTTATTATTGTTAGATGTCACTGTCAAGGTGATGTCAGCATAGACGATCAGTGGTTAGGATTGTACTATATATGGACAGTGTTTGTACTGTTCTATCTAGCTTTTCACACTTACACTTTTTGTACATTCTTTGTGTGTGTAGCTCGGTCTGAGGGGGAGTCTAGTGATTCATTCATGTAATTACTTGGTAATGATTTCAATCTTTTGAGTAATGAAAACATGGTATGAAGAAAACTATTCTCTCATTGATTGTGTTTATAAAGTTTTAACTATTCTTCCGCTACAAAGTTCTTCATGATTTAGCATTTTGTTATCAATTTGGTTAAAACAATACAATCAATCCAAACTCAGATCCTAACAATTGGTATCAGAGCTTGGTCAGCCAAATTTGATTTAACCGTCAATTTTACATAAGAAGATCAGCTCGATCTCGTTGTTATTGTGTTATCTATAGGTGTTGAGATCAGAGTTTTAATTTGTGCGGAAATCGCGTTTTATGTGGTCTAAGTGTTGCGAAGGTGTGTTTGTGTTAATTTCATAACAAATTGATGGAGATGATTGACATTAGTCTCATAAAATGACTAAGATAAACTCTTAAATCATAAATTTCTCACAAGAATTACTAGAGATTTATCAGATCTAATTGATTCACTTCAAGAAATTTTTACAAATTTTATGGCAAAAATTTCGTGTTCATATAGGATATGTATCCTCTTTTATGTTTTTTTAAGGAGGTCATACACACTGAGTTTTGCTTGTTTTTGATAGTTCAAAACTCATGTACCTGCCGGGAGTAGTACCCTAATTTTTGATAGGGAAATTACATCCACTGATAAGTGAATCAAAAGGACTCTGTAGGATGTTCAGTACAATCAGATTTAAGTATTCTTAAACGAGTTTCCTCTACAGACAAAATAGTTTGTACTATCTGGGATACTCAACCTCTGCCAAAGTCTATAAAATGTTTATATACAAGGACTAGCACGTGAATAAGGCCTTGACTGAAAAGGTTTGAAAACTTATGTCATTGAAAAATTCCAGTTGGACATGTGAGATGGTCTGTCAAAACTAAACTTGCATATTATCAAAATTTTTATCAAAACATGATGACATCAGACATCACTTTGTGAAGGATTGTTATGTAGAAGGTTTGATTTCCTGAAAACGTGTCTGCACCAAAGATCAACTAACAGATTTGTTGACAAAGGTATTTGATGCCTCCACATTTGATAGTTTGATATCTTGGTTTGGAATGCTGAACATGGGTTAAAAACAAGTTTTCTTGCAATTCATGTGTAAAAGCATCAAAATGTTTTGGAAAATCAAAATTTCTTTCTTAAAAATAGTTTAAAATTGAGTTTCTCAATAAATCCTCAAAGTCTATTCAAAGCTCTGATAGCCAAAAAACACTGTTGGATAGAAAAACCTATCCACTGATGTGGAACCTCTGATAGTGTTAACATTAGGTCACAACCACTGATAGTTTACTCTGTCAGTGGTTAGCCAACAACTGTTTCCATTGTCAATTAGAGGTTACACGTGGACATATGTTATTCGACAGTCATTGCGTCAGATGCCACGTCATCATCACTTTTTGAAAACCTTATAAAGTCTTATTTCATCCGCAAACAGAGCCTTCACTTTTACTGTGCCATTTCAAAATTTCTCAAAACTATTTCCTCTGATAATCATGGCACCCAAAGCAAAATCAACACAGGAACCACCAAAACACACTCTTAACATCAAAAATCCACATAATTATCTTTGTACTTTTGAAAAGACCAAGAAAAATACAGAGTTTCATGAAATCATCGATATCTTGTCTTCCTCAAAGTATAAGACTCTGTTAACCTGCAACGCACTGATTTATCAAGATGCCCTTCGAGATTTCTGGACAAATGCTGAGATTGAAAGTCTAAACAAGAAACCTTGGGAAATCACGTCAAAAGTGGGAGGGATTTTGATTCCAATAACCCCACAAACCATCTCAGAGGTTTTTTAGATGAACGATCTAGAAGGTAAAATTTCTTTCCTAAAAGTGAGTATCAAATTGTTTTGAAAAACAAAAGGGTATACAGGAGATTTATCAAAAGCTCATGAAAAAGGGAAAATTCCCACCTCCTATGAAATTTTTGTTTCATACCCTGCTCACATGTGTGTCAAATAAAAAACTGGTTTTGATGAAATACCATTAAAAATTCAATACTTGAAGGATGCTATTATGTCTAAAACTGATTACAATTACTCCCAAGTGTTGTTTAATGATTTGGTAATAAATCTAGAAAATGTGAAAAACAAAAGGGAGAATGCTTTTCTGCTATTCCCTAGGTTTTTAAGTTATTATTTACTAAAGAAAATCCCAAAAGAAAGTGCACATGTTGTTGTTCAAGGTATGCCTTTTCAAATAAACAGCTTATAATCTGAAACATATACTCGCCTTATGGCCAAAGAGTAAAAAATTTCAAAAACACAAGTAGGGGAGTCTGAGCAAAACTTGGATGAGTCCACATCCACTCCTCAGATTTCAGCTGCTAAGCCCACTGCTTTTGGTGACCACAGCAGTACAACCATTGCTGTGCAACCCACAACAAAAACCACTAAAAAGACCAAAAAGAAACCTTCAAAACCCACCAAACCTATCAAAAAGGATCTTCTGGAAGATGAGATCCCAGAAGTTAATCCAGTGACCACACAAAAGTCACATGAAACCACTGCTGCTACTTCCTCACAGCAGATGGTAGAAAGGTCTCCACCCAAAACCATAACTCCTCATGATTCCTCACAAAAGGAATATGTTGTAAGCACAGGGATCCCAAAACTGATAACATCACCCTCATTTGAGAGTATGTTAAAATGTCCATCTCCCACGACAAACCTGCTTTCCACACCACTTTCCACCATTCAAATCACAACAACTACCACATCACTGTTTGAAGCCATTGATAGTCAGTCACAAAAGGGCCACTCTCACCAACACATTACTAAGAGCAAAACTTCCAAAATGGCTGTTCTGATAAAAATCAACTGGTTATCCCACAAACAGTTGAGGAGGCTACATCACTTGGATTTCATGAAATCCTTGTTGATAGTTCAATTAGAGCAGCTACTACGGATGTTGAATCCACTGATTTACATCTGGACAGTAGTTTCATATATAAGTCTCCTTTGAAGGCAACCACTGTTGAGGCTACCAAGTTAACCTCTGCTCCAGTGGGAAGACCCCAGTACCAAGAAAAAAGGGGCATCTAAGGTTGAAACAAGTGTTAAATCACTTGTTCATGATATCTTAGATACAACTACCACCCCTGGTAGGAGCTTAGATGACCCTATTAAGTTAGGGGATGGGCTAAAACATAAGGAATTGACGGATAAAGTCACAAGGATTGAGACATCAGTGGGAGATATCAAGAATGTGCTGCAACAGATGTTACTCTCTGCAAAAACTCGAAACACTGCTCAATCCTCTGCTCAAGCCACCAGAATTGCAAAACAAGTGTATCCTCTACTTCAACAACATTATCAGCATGCTAATCAGTTATATGATTCAAAAGTGCAGACATTCAAAGAAGAAGTTGAAGCAAGGTATAAGGACACACAAGAAGAGCTAAAAGATATAATGAACATTCTCATTTCCTGACACTACCCTTGCACCTGTCTACGAAAGAGTTGATGATGCCAAAAAGGGGGGAGAAAAATGACTCTGAGGAAAATCTCTCAGTAACTTCCGCTGAAACATTTGTCAAAGAAAAGAAAAAGGGAGGTGATGAAACCCTGAAAATTCAAGCAGATGATGAAGATACACAAATGAGGATCGTTCAAAGTCATGTCAGGATAAAAGAGAAGGAGAAAGGATACCACTACTGGTCCCAAAACCACTGCTGGTATTAAAAGGCCAACCACTGACAGTTCAATTCTATTACCTTCCTCATCTCAGCAACCACCTATCACAGTAGCAGATGTTGATACTACCAAAAGTACAGCAGATGTTACGACAACAGTGGTTTGCACAAACGCCCCTGCACCAAAACTGGTTTATGCAAGAAAAGAAAAAGAATGGCTACAGTGAATGATGATGACGTACCATCTGTATCTGTTATTCAAATAACTTCAAAACCAGTTATCACCCATTCATCATCATTATAAATCAGTTTTGCTGAATCACTCAAAGGTCAAAATCCAAAAAGAAATATTCCTATGGAAACATCATATCCTTTAGAGTTAGTTGCAGTACAAGGAGAAAATGCTACAATTCTATACAGAAGTTGATCCATCCAAAAGAACCTTCCCATCTATTCATGGCTATAGAAATCCTAAAACCATTGAGGATTATCTAATACTGAAAACAAGACAAGCAAAAATCATAGCAAAAGAAGAAAGCAAAGGGAAAGGTAATACCTATTTAACAAGAAGGGGGCAGCATGAGCTAAGCAAAGTTAAGAAATTAGAAGATTATGCAAAAGAGCTTAATGAGAAATGACAAAAGAATCTCCAAAAGATGATCCTCAAAAGAAGCTAAGGGAAAACCTCATAAGATTTATCATGAAAGAAAAACCCTATCAAGCTGAGGAAGATCAATTCAAGGAGTGGTCGATCCCAGCTCTCAAACATGAAGCTGGTAGAATTGGAAGGATGAAGAAAGACCCTCAAATGAAACAGATTGCACCAGACTGGAAAGATACTAAAAATCTAAGTGCAGATCTTGTTTTAGATTCAACTATCCAAGCCCTCAACCAAAGGAAGAGGCAGCTGCTGATGGTTAAGGAAGATCATCAAAGGAATGCTAAGATGCAGGCTACCACAAATGAACCTTTGTCTAACTTCAAGCTAAAGCTAAATCTGAAGATCTTTTTCAAAGACTTTCAAGAAGTCCACCATTTCAATTCTCATCACAAATAACTCATCTCCCAAGAAACCCATTGAACTCAAAAATACTAAAGTGGCTCTCCGATAAAAAGACCCATGTATTGACTCTGCTCAGGTCCAATGGGAAAGTTGTGGTATATCAAGGAAGGATGCACTAAGCCTGGGTGTAGCTGACCTCCAGGAACTTTTGGAACTACAACTGTGCAGGGATGAGGATGATGAAGATTCCTTGAACTTTGAATCACAATTTAAAGTACAAATCAGGGAAAAACTGATGCGACATAATGATCATGAATAAAGAGGTGTTTTGGCATCATATGTTCTAGGGGGAGATTCTTGGGATTGAACCCTACAAAAGAACAGATGATAAAATGCCAAAACAGGTCTGCTATATATGATCCAGAATAAACAAAGTTTAAAGTCACTCTTCTCAAAGACCAGCTACCAAACCGCTGATAGTTCTAACAACTGCCTTATGCCAAAGCTCTGCCAGTTATAAAGACTGTTGTATCACCAAACCTCTGATGGGTCAAAGGTCTGCTAGAAGTTAAAGGTCTGCTGAAAGTCAAGGTCTGATCACCCTTTGAAGAACATCTGCTAATGCTTCATCAGGTTTTAAGCTTATCAGAGGATAGGATCATCAGTCTTTGCCATCAGTGCTTATATCTACTATCAGAGGATAGCATGGACGATCAGTGGTTAGGATTGTACTATATATAGACAGTGTTTGTACTGTTCTATCTAGCTTTTCACACTTGCACTTTTTGTACATTCTTTGTGTGTGTAGCTCGGTTTGAGGGGGAGTCTAGTGATTCATTCATGTAATTACTTTGTAATGATTTCAATCTTTTGAGTAATGAAAACATGGTATGAAGAAAACTATTCTCTCGTTGATTGTGTTTATAAAGTTTAACTATTCTTCCGCTGCAAAGTTCTTCATGATTTATCATTTTGTTATCAATTTGGTTAAAACAATACAATCAATCCAAACTCAGATCCTAAGGATGATGCATGAGATACACTGACTTTCATCCGTCGATTGGATACAAAGTAACGATACCCTACTCTTTTGAGTAACCAAGAGTTATGCGTTAAATGGTGTTGCTTGTCCTCGTAAGTATACGAGGAGTACATTCTTTAGATCAGGGGAATATTGTTGAAACACCCCTGGTCTTCCTTCGACTGGTTGGTACCTTCAATTGATTTTCATTTTAATCGATTTAAATAAGTAATCGCGAAATACGATGTTACCAAGAAACCCGATTTTTCGTTATTTTCGAGTCACAAAAATTCTTATGCTATCTAATGTCACACCCCGACTCACAGCGGAAGACAAATGCAGGGTGCGGCAGACACGTGGTAATTCTCTATAGTTTAAAAACATGATATCATAAACAGAGAGAACCTCGGTTACAACATACTATCCGTATCATAGTACACACCATAAGTTCAAGTACAGTACTACGAGCTATCACAGCTCTTATTCTACTACAGTTCACTACCCAAAGCCATCCACACGCACATTTCTTACTCTTGTTTCACTTTACCTGAAATGGATGTTAGTTTTAAAAAGGTCAGCTAAACGCTGCGTGAGTTCTGCTGATTTAATTGCTGTGTAACAATATGTGTTAACAAGTTTAATTGCACAGGTCATAATCACAATGACAGTCACAGTCATAGCCGCAGATGGAGTTACACGAGGAAGTAAGTGAAACCTGGCAGTTTTACCCCGGTTCTGTCACCCAGACACTCCCGGTCCACCAACTGCGTCACGTGCAGTTCAACGCCCCTTAGTAGTTATGCCTAACAACACAACCAAATTAGGACACGTGCAGACCTGGTTGCCGACCTTCCTGTCGGGCGCGACCTGGGTTCGTTAGACCAATAGTACTATCCACTGCCCACGGCTTACGCTAATCACTTGTAGAGGGGAGGCAGTTCGTGTGTTAGATAATTCACATCATCACAAGTTGGTGCAATTACACGGTTTCGTAACATGCAAGTCATTCCAGAAAACAGTGAAATAATTTACAAGTGGGAGAGTAAAACTCACTCTCAAATTGGTGTATTCAACACAGTTTTTAACATGCAAGTCCCCAGAAAACAATAAAACCATTCAAAAGTGGGGAAGTGAAACTCACTCCCAAGTTGGGGCAATGATCACAGTTTGTAACAAGTTCATGTGTTAGGGAAGTGAAATTCCCTTCATAAGTTTGTGTAATCAACACAGTTTTTAACATGCATTCCACCCCAAGTAAAACAATAAAACAGTTAAAAGCGGGGTAGTGAAACTCATAGTGCAAATAGTGGTGTCAACACAAGAGTGGTCGATTAGCTGGATCAACTTTAATAACACACATGCAAGCATGGACTCAAATCAGTATCTAAGTTGGTAATGGTTATAACTTGGATCTTGTTAGGAGTTTTTACTCCGGATTGAGTCTATAGGACACTTGTATGGTGATGGACATCAGGGTAGTATTAGTTTTCAGTTTGGCTTCCGGGCACCGGTTCGCGTGCCAGCCAAAGTCAACGTTTTCGGATAATGGTACGGAAGTACCAGTAGTGCCAACACGTGGTTATTCAAGAATGATTAACTTTCCATTACGGGAGGTTGAGTGTTTGGGGGGTCTAAGTTGCCCAAATTTGAGTTTCCATTTTCACCGTCGGGAATTCTCCTGAACTGCCTTAGGACACACCCATGGTGCCTAATTTGCCCGGGAATCTTTCAGAATACTCTCGGTGTTCCAATTATAGTATTTTTCGGGTTGGGTCAGTTCCCAGTTCTGGCAGGTTCGTTATACGGTAAACTGCCGAAATTGCTTTACAATAATCTACTTTTAATTCCATAAATTCCCATTTAATCTATATTTTATATAAAAATCTGTAAATTTTATATAAATCAGTAAATTTGGGAATTTATTTTGTTAATTTACTTATTTAAATAAATTATTTATAAAACTATTTTTAACCACATAATTCCAATTTAATACCATCAATAGTTAAAAATATTCCAAAAAATCCCAGAACACCTTATACATGTCCAGAATTTTCAGAAAATTTTGAGATTTTTCCAATTTCGTTTCGGTGCGTTCCCGGCTACCGAAAACTCGCAACAACGCGGATTTTTAACCCAAATCAAAACTCAAACAATGGACTCTGAATTTTCCCAGAACATTCCCCATATGTTCTTTAGTGTCTCTGTAAAATTTGGTGATTTATTGAATTCGTTTGATAATTTTTCCGAAATTCTTTCAGTAAAAAAGTTAAAAATTCACCAAAATCATAGAAAATTCCAAAAATTCTAAACTTTTACGTGGACCTTCCAGAAAATACCATACATCACTACACCAAATTTCAGCTCAATCCAAGTTACACGGACCAAGTTATATTCAAAACAATTTTCTGCCTAGCCTAGATTCGGTTTTCGGATTATATACCTAGCGATTCTTCCGATTCCAAGCGTTTATCTTGATCCCAGAAGTGTGTAAAGGCTATATTCAGTACCTACACATCAAGTGCAATCCAAAAATGCTATAACTTAGATCAATCAAGCTTTAATTCATTGTTTTTCGGTTAATCGAATAGTTAAGCGATTTTTGTCGAATAAGAGTTGATTGGGGTATCAAACCCCAATGATTAGTGACCATGGCTGCCATAACACCAGGGGTTTCATGTGGTGTTCATATTCAGCCCTAAAACTTGTTTAAAACTCCAAAATTCATGGATTAAAAAGCGTTTTTTCGGCTAGAAATCGCGTTTAATCGAAGAAACAGACTTAGAACCATAAGTATCAAGGTTAATACCTCTGAATTAGGACTTGTTCTTGATGAATTCAACTGAGAAGAAGGTTTCTGGAGCAGATTTCTTAGAAATTTTTGAATGAATTTGATTAAAATTAAAAGAAAATGAAAAAAAAGTATTTATATAACCATGGGGGGGGGGGGGTTGGCGGTTTGGAGGTGGGCCACCTCGTGCTTTGTTTTGCGTGCTTAAAGATGATGTTTATCTTCCGGATAAGTATAGGTTCGTTTTCGGGTCCTGCGCGCGTTCTCGATTTGCGTGACGGACTCTGTTTTGTGCGTACTTAGTGTCAAAAGTCTCGGTTTTAAAAATTATGCATAACCGTCTTAAAATCCGAACCCAGTTACATTTTAATCGTAAAAGTCTCGTTTGACGTTCATTTAAGTGTTTTTAAGCATGATCGATCATTCCTTGCACATTCGGTTGCCTTATGTTATGCCCGGAACGAATGCAGTTTCCCCAACCGGGAGCTGCTTCGGTTTGTGTGTCCGGGCTTTGATTATTTTCAAATCTTATGTCGCAGTCTATGGTACAAAACTAAGTTATTCCTAGAACTCATAATCTTAAATAAGGCTACCGATAACCTAATAATCAATGTCAAAGGTTTAATGCGCTGTTAAACGTCAAGTCTCGGTTAACACGTTGTTCAAGGCTAAGGGCGCCAACCTCGCATCGTTGGTCCTTAGTAGTGTCATGACAACCATGACGTGCTCTCGGATTCCTCCGAGATATAACATATATCGTTTCGTACAACACACAAGTCATGAAATGTCACAAGGTTTACGCACAATTATAGTTTTAGTCATGCTTTACGTTTAGGACCAATTAAGGTGTACCTGGTTTCGTCATGGGTATCACAGTCTCCCCTGGTTAAGAAATTTCGTCCCCGAAATTTACTTTGTCACGCTAGGGAAGAGGTGAGGGTATTTTCTACGGAGTTCATCCTTTCGTCCCAGGTATATTCAGGTCTTTGTTTAGAGTTCCACCAGACTTTAACCAGTGAAATTTTTTTATGTCTTAATTGTTTGACCCTACCATCAACTATTTCCACTGGCTCTTCCACAAAGTGGAGTCTATCGTCAACGTGTATGTCTTCCAAAGGTACCTGGGTAGCTTCGCCTGATAGGCATTTTTTCAGGTTTGATACATGGAAGACATCGTGAATGGCACTAAGTTCGGTTGGTAACTTCAACCGATATGCTACCGTACCTACCTTGGCTAGGATCACGTATGGCCCAATGTAGCGCGGGGCTAGCTTTCCTGACTTTTCAAATCGGATAAAGCCTTTCCACGGCGATACCTTTAACAGAATCGTTCACCTACTTTGAACGATAATGGTTTTCTACGTACATCAGCCCAGCTCTTCTGTCGGCTCTAAGCGGCTTGTAAATGCTTTTGAATCTGATGGACCTTATCGGTCGTTTCCTGAACTAGTTCAGATCCCATCAGTTGAGTGTCACCCACTTCGGCCCATCAAAGTGGGGATCGGCACTTTCGACCATAGAGGGCCTCATACGGGGCTGCTTGAATGCTACTATGGTAACTATTGTTATACGAGAATTCCACTAGTGGGAGATGCTTGTACCAACTTCCTCCAAAGTCCAGGACACAAGCACGCAACAAGTCCTCTAGTGTCTGAATCGTGCGTTCCGATTGGCCATCGGTTTGGGATGATAAGCAGTGCTTAAATCGATTCGCGTCCCCAAAGCCTCTTGTAGTTTCTGCCAGTATCGCGAAGTAAAGTGGCTGTCTCGGTCAGAAATAATAGCAATCGGGACCCCATGTCTAGCTCTATCTCGTTAATATAAATTTCGGCCAACTGGTCGGTCTTATAAGTCGTACGGATCGGAATAAAATGTGCGGATTTGGTCAATCGATCTACGATTACCTAGATCGCATCATGATCACGAGGCGTTTTCGGAAGATGGGTCACGAAATCCATCGTGATTTGTTCCCACTTCCACTGAGGTATCTCGGGTTGTTGCAACATCCCCGAGTGTTTTTGATACTCAGCCTTGACTCGCGCACAAGTCAAGCATTGGCTCACGTATTCGGCCACGTCCTTTTTCATTCCCGGCCACCAATAAAACTCTTTCAGGTCGTGGTACATCTTATCTGTACCAGGATGAATCGAATATTTTGATTTATGAGCCTCGTCCATTATTAATTATCTCAGCTTCGAACTTGCAGGAATCCACACTCGATTCTTAAAGTACAACACCTCGTCCGTTTTCCTCACAAAACTTTTCTCGTTCCCGTGCAATCCTTCACCGGGTAACTGGCTTTCCTTCAGGGCTTGCATCTGCGCGTTCCGGATTTGGTCTATCAGACTTGTCTGCACGATCATTCCCAAGGTTCTCACTCGAAGGGGCTTAATTCGATCCTTCCTACTTAGCGCATCTGCTACCACATTAGCTTTCCCCGGGTGGTACTTTATCTCACAATCATAATCATTTAACAATTCCACCCATCTGCGCTGCCTCATGTTCAAGTCTTTTTGGTCGAAGATATGTTGGAGGCTTTTAGTGATCCGTATATATAGTACACTTGGTACCATATAAATAATGTCTCCAAAGCTTTAATGCGAATATAACTGCTCCTAGTTCCAGATCATGCGTCGTGTGATTTTTCTCGTGCGCCTTCAGTTGTCTAGAAGCATACGCGATAACTTTATTCCTTTGCTTAAGGACACATCCAAGTCCTTGTCGCGATGCGTCACAATATACGACAAAGTCGTCATTGCCTTCGGCTAACGTCAAGATTGGGGCCTCGCATAACTTTTTCTTTAACAGCTGGAACGCTGTTTCTTGGTCTCACCCCATGTACTTCCTATCCTTCCTGTCGGGCGCGGCCTGGATTCGTCAGACCAATAGTACTATTCACTGCCCAGACTTACGCTAATCACTTGTACGGAAGTACCAGTAGTGCCAACACATGGTTATTCAAGAATGATTAACTTTCCATTAAGGGATGTTGAGTGTTAAGGGGGGTATAAGTTGCCCAAATATGAGTTTCCATTTTCACCGTCGGGAATTCTCCCGAACTGCCTTAGGACACACCCATGGTGCCTAATTTGCCCGGGAATCTCCCGTAATACTCTCGGTATTCCAATTATAGTATTTGTTGAGTTGGGTCAGTTCCCAGTTCCGGCAGGTTCGTTATACGGTAAACTGTCGAAATTGCTTTAAAATAATCAATTTTTAATTCCATAAATTCCCATTTAATCTATATTATATATATAAATATGTAAATTTTTATATAAATCAGTAAAAATCTGTAATTTATGTGAAAAATTTTTAGTAATTTATTTTGTTAATTTACTTATTTAAATAAATTATTTATAAAACTATTTTTAACCACATAATTCCAATTAAATACCATCAATAGTTAAAAATATTCCAAAAAATCACAGAACACCTTATACATTTCCAGAACGTCTCAGAAAATTTTGAGATTTTTTCGATTTCGTTTCGGTGCGTTCCCGGCTACCAAAAACTCGCAAAATCGCGGATTTTTAACCCAAAGCAAAACTCAACAAATGGATCTAAATTTCCCAGAACATTTCCCATATGTTCCTTAGTGTCTCTGTAAAATTTGGTGATTTATTGAATTCTTTTGATGATTTTTCCGAAATTCTTTCGGTAAAACAGTTAAAAATTCACCAAAAATCGTAGAAAATTCCAAAAAATTCTAAAATTTTACGTGGACCTTCCTGACAATACCCTACATCACCATACCAAATTTTAGCTCAATCCAAGTTACACGGACCAAGTTATAGGCAAAACAATTTTCTGCCTAGCCTAGATTCGGTTTTCGGATCATATATCTTGCGATTCTTCCGATTCCAAGCGTTTATCTTGATCCCAGAAGTGTGTAAAGGCTATATTCAGTACCTACACATCAAGTTAGATCCAAATATGCTAGAACTTAGATCAATCAAGCTTTAATTAATTGTTTTTCGGTTAATCGAATAGTTAAGCGATTTTTGTCGAATAATAGTTGATTAGGGTATCGAAACCCCAATGATTAGTGACCATGGCTGCCATATAACACCAGGGGTTTCATGTGGTGTTCATATTCAGCCCTTAAAATTGTTTAAAACTCCAAAATTCTTGGATTAAAAAGCGTTTTCGGCTAGTAATCGCGTTTAATCGAAGAAACAGACTTAGAACATAAGTATCAAAGTTAATACCTTTGAATTAGGACTTGTTATTGATGAATCAGTTGAGAAGAAGGAGTTTTGGAGCAGATTTCTTGGAAAAGTTTGAAGGAATTTGATTAAAATTAAAAGAAAATGAAAAAAAAGTATTTATATAACCATGTGGGGGGGGGGGGTGGCGGTTTGGAGGTGGGCCCCCTAGGGCCACCTCGTGCTTTGTTTTGCATGCTTAAAGATGATGTTTATCTTCCGGAAAAGTATAGGTTCGTTTTCGGGTCCTGTGTGCGTTCTCGATTTGCGTGACGGACTCTATTTTGTGCGTACTTAGTGTCAAACGACTCGGTTAAAAAATTATGCATAACCGTCTTAAAATCCGAACCCAGTTACATTTTAATCGTAAAAGTCTCGCTTGACGTTCGTTTAAGTGTTTTTAAGCTTGATTGATCGTTCCTTGCATATTCGGTTGCCTTATGTTATGCCCGGAACGAATGCGTTTCCCGAACCGGGAGCTGCTTCGTTTTGTGTGTCCGGGCTTTGATTATTTTCAAATCTTATGTCACAGTCTATGGTACAAAACTAAGTTATTCCTGGAACTCAGAATCTTAAATAAGGCTACCGATAACCTAATAATCAACGTCAAAGGTTTAATGCGCTGTTAAACGTCAAGTCTCCGTTTAACACGTTGTTCAAGGCTAAGGGCGCCAACCTCGCATCGTTGGTCCTTAGTAGTGTCATGACAACCATGACGTGCTCTCGGATTCCTCCGAGATATAACATATATCGTTTCGCACAACACACAAGTCATGAAATTTCACAAGGTTTACACACAATTATAGTTTTAGTCATGCTTTATGTTTAGGACCAATTAACGTGCTCCCGAAGTTAATAAACAGTTGTATAACAGCTAAAGCCAAGCTCCTGAAACTTAACACAAACTGGAATTATTATTGTGGAAATTTCATATCATTACGACGTAACCCGACTACTAGTGAGTAGTTCGGGCACACCATTGATGTAAGTGTGCAGATTCGTTGTTACTCGTGTACATGCCCGCCGTATGGCAACCTTAGGCTCTCAAAAGCCTTTCTCTTTCTTATTCTCTACCATAGAGTAGGGACTCTCGTGGTCGGTTTGTAGTAACCAAAGATAACCACGTACACGACAAGGGAAGATTGTCACTCACAACTCGGTGAAACCAAATTTATTCCCTTTATACAAACATGCAGAACATGGTGCTCACTATTGCGGCGTTCGCAACAAACCCTGAGAGGGTATCCATACCCCTCCTCTATAGAGGGTATTAAAGAACTATTAAACCAAAATCGTAAATGCAACCTATGGTGTCTAGATGGCAAAAATAATGAATGCGAAGAAAACATAATAATTGCAGTTAATTGCAAGCTGAATACCAGACTCCTATTCTATTATGAGTTCAACAACACTCTCACTTTCAGATTGAAAGTGACAACCAACGTTACTCTTAACAATACATAGGAATTGTGGATGGACAAATTACACAGCTACTATGTAGTACAATTATCATCCCCGTACGATGATGATACTAAACGAAAAGCGAAAACATACTTGTCTGTCGGATGACTGACACAAATACAAATACTGAGCTTTCCAACGGATTACTAAACGGAATTTTGAGGACAAAATTCTTTTAACCGGGGGAGATTGGGACAACTGTGGAAAATCCTGTTAAACTTTGACGTGTACAAGTCCGCGGTAACTGGGCGTGACATGTATATCATGATATTTGTTGTGATTACGTGTGATGTGATACTCAGGACGAAACCAGGTACACCATAATCGGTCCAAAACTTTACGCATGCTTAAAACAATAATTGTGCGAAAACCCTAAACACATGCAGGACGTGTGTGCTATGCTAAATGATATCGGTTATGTCTCGGAGGGATCCGAGAGCACGTCTCGGTTAACACGACACTAATAAGGGCCAACGGTACGAGGTTGGTGTCCTTAGCCTGCAACAACGTGTTAAACGGGAGCTTTCCGTTTAACAGCGCATTAAACGTTTGAAGATGATTATTAGGCCAACGGTGGGGCTATTGAAGATTCTGAGTTCACGAAACACCTTAGTTATGTGCCATAGACCATGACATAAGATTTGAAACAAATCAGAGCTCGGGCACGCAAAATGAGGTAGTCTCCCGGTTAGGGAAACACCTTTGTGTTAAGAGCAACGAAAGACAAACCAAACATGCAAGGAATGGTCAATCAAGCCTAAAAATACTTAAACTACCATAATACGAGGTTATTATGATTAAAACGTAACCGTGTTCGGGTTTCGAGACGGTTATGCACGGTTTTAAAACCGAGTCTTTTAACACTAAAAACGCGAGAAAAGAGACCGTTTCACAAATCGAGGACATGTGTGGGACCCGGAAACGAACCTAAACGCAAAACCGAAGATAAACATCATCTTTTTATCTCGAAAAACGAAGCACGACAAAGCGGGGGGTGGGGTAGGGGCACCCCACCTTGCGACCGACCCCCCTATTATATATATATTTTTTCCTTTTTCTTCTTCATTTTCCATTAAAATTCTGCTCAAAACTATCAAGAACTCAGCTGGGTATCTCCTTAATTCAGCAAAATCAAAGGTATAATTCAAGTTTCTTGTGATTTTTATGATGATTTCTTGAGAAAACATGAACTAGACAAAGAAAACCCTTTTTAATGCATCATTTTGGATGATTTAAACATGATTCTTGGCTAAATAAGATCACATCAGGGATTCCTTGATGTTATATGGTAGCGAAGATCACAAAACTTCGGGTTTTGATACCCTAATCGACCCCTAATCGACCAAAATCGATTAACAAGGCAATTAACCGAAAAACAATGAAACAAGGCTTGATTGACATGAAGTATGGCATGTTTGGATTGTACTTGATGTGTAGATACTCAATACAGCACCCACACACTTCTGGACTCAAGAGAAACGCTCGGAAACGAAGCTTACGCTAGGTATAACACCCGAAACTTTAAACTAGCATAGGCAGAATATTGTTTGGTCTATAACTTGGTCCGTGATGCTTGGATTGAGCTGAAATTTTTTGTGGTGATGTAGGGTACCGACATGAATGTCCACATGAATATTTAGGACTTTTAGAAATTTCTATGATGATTGGTGAATTTTTGACTATTTTAACAAAAGAAATGCAGAAGAAAATACCAAACAGAGTCAATAAATCACCAAAATTTATATGAACACTAAGGAACATATAGGGAATGTTCTGGGATGTTTGGGAGTCCATTGATTGAAGTTTGATTTGGATTAAAAATCCGCGTTTCTGGGAGTTTTCGGTAGCCGGAAACGCACTGTAACGAAATCGGAAAAATCCCAAATTTTTGCAGGGAGTTCCTGGACATATAAGGAGTGTTATAAAATATTTTGAGAATTTTCGGACATCGGATGATAAGCAACGTGAATTATTCGGTTAAACATTTTTAGACAAATAATTTATTTGAGAAATTAAATGGCTAAATAAATTTCCAAATTATTTTTCACATAATCTATATATTTTTATTGACTTGTATAAAAAGTTCCAGATTTTTATTCAACTTGTGGATTAAAAGGGAATTTACGGAATTTGCAACGGTTTATTTTAAACTAATTTCGGCAGTGTACCGTATAACGAACCTGCCGGAACCGGGAACTGATCGAACACGAAAAATTACTATAATTGGAACACCGGAAGCATTCTGGGAGATTCCAGGATCGTTTGGACACTAGGGGTGTGTCCAATGCCAGTTCGGGAGAATCCCCGACGGCGAGAATGGAAACTTAATTTTGGGCAACCTGGACTCCCCAAACGCCCAAACTCCTTTAACGAAAAATTAATCTTTCTTAAATAACAACATGTTGACACTATTATTTCGGTACCATTATCCGAACATGTCAAACAACTGACTTTGGCTGGCACGCGAAACGGTGCCTAGAAGCCAAACTAAAAACTGATACAACCCTGACATTCATCACCATACCAGTGTCCTATAGACTCAATCCAGGGTGAAAACTCATAACCAGGTCCAAGTTATAACCATTACTAGCTTAGATACTGATTTGAGACCCTACTTGCATGCGTGTTATTAAAGCTGATCCAGTTGCATAATAACTCTTTGATTAAGGCTGCTAACCGCACTGTGAGTTTCACCCCCGCACTTTTAAACTGTTTTATTGTTTTTTGGGGTGATTTGCATGTTATAAACTGTGTTAATTGCACCAACCTGTGATGGTGTGAATTACTTAACACACGAACAATCCCCACTACAAGTGATTAACGAAAGCCGTGGGCAGTGGATACTACTATTGGTCTGACAAACCCAGTTGCTACGACCGGACTGTGTGTCAGCAAACAGGAAACTGCACGTGTCCTAAACTCGGTTATGTTGTTAGGCATAACTACACTGGGGCGTTGAGTTATACGTGACGCAGTTGGTGGGCTGGGGGTGTCTGCATGACACGGCCCGGCGGGCTGAGGTGTCTGTTGTGACACGGCCTGAGGCGTGCTGAGGTGTCCAACGTGACACGGCACGGTTAAAACAGTCAAGGTTTCACTTGTACACTCGTGTAATTCCATCTACGATCTGTGACTCGTGCAATTAAACTTGTTAAAGCATTATGCTACGAAACAACCAAACCACTGAAACTTACCGGCTCGTTTAGTTGACCCTTTTTAAAACTAACAAGCATTTAAGGTAACTTGAGACTGGCGTGATCCGTGTATGTTGTTCAAGATGTGTTTATAGACGAATACTGGTATAATCGCATGCAGCTTAGAAGACTTATATGGTTCATGGGAACACGCAGTTGTAACATACATGTAGTATGTAATCAACATTTTGTAAGTAATAAAATATAGTGTCTTTATAAACAATGTGCTTGTACCAAAGGTGTCTGTTGCATCCCGTGTTTTCTTTCGCTGCAGATTGGGGTGTGACACGTACATTGTTTCAAACCTGTGTTGGTACAAACATTAGTGATAATTTTTGCTTCAAATCTTCAGAATTTTTGTTAACATCATGAACAGGTTTAGGATTATTTTGTGGATATTTTCTAGCAATGTGTCCAACTTTGTTACATTTAAAACAATTGTTGTCCATGACAGAGGATTCCTCAACCTGTTTACGTTGTTGTTTTTTGAAAAAATCTTCATTAGATTGTTTATAAAATTGACTTTCATTTGTATTTTCTAAACTTGCAGGTACAAAAGTAAATTTTTCCAGAAATTTTGATTTTTCAAACTTGTTATTATTTCTCTTACCATTTCCAGACCCCTTCCAACCATTATAATTTCTTTGTTGGTTGTTTGAATAAGATTTTTTAGGTTTGGAATAGTAAGAGTTATTTCCTTTAAAACTCGAAACATCTTTTTCTGTTAAATTTTCAATCTCAGAAATTTGATTTCAATAAGTTTAAAAACTTTTTCAACT
The DNA here is from genome assembly GCA_947069175.1 of Scalesia atractyloides. Classification (NCBI taxonomy): domain Eukaryota; kingdom Viridiplantae; phylum Streptophyta; class Magnoliopsida; order Asterales; family Asteraceae; genus Scalesia; species Scalesia atractyloides. The sequence continues at coordinate 39,368,601 of CAMTDV010000006.1, forward strand.
CTATCCAAGTTCACATTATGAATTGGGAATTCAGAATCAGAATGTAGTTGATCAGATCCACACATTTTGTATATTAAAATTATTGGATCATCATTTAAACTACTTCCTGATAATTTAAGAAAAGCATCATGAAAATTTTCGTCATCTTTAGATTGTGAACTCAAAGATGCTTTTTCATGTTTCGGTTGAGTATTTTCAAAAATATTTTTGTCTTTTTCTTGACCCAATACATTTTCAACCACTTGTTTAACCACATCTGATCCATTATCTCCATTAGATTTAGAATAGGTAACATTTATCAGGCAACTGATCTTTCTATTCTTTTTTTACTGTCTTCAACTTTCAGTTCAGTGCCTCTTCCACCCCCTTAGGATTTTTCATGGCATAACTATTCCACATCAGGGGTGGACATTGATTATAACTTAAACCTCTATCTTTATATCCATATGTGTTTTTTACATTTTTATCTTTTCCGGTCGACTTCGGGAGAATATGATCCAAGACATATGAAGCTATTGAGTAACTGATTAACTTCTTATCAACCCTTTTAGTTTCTATTCTAATTGCTTCCATCTCATTTTTTAATTTGGCAATTGTATCAATATGGATGTTTATTGCCATCTGCTTATCCATGTCTGTAGCATTTAACATTGAGATCGTAGCACTGTTTTCTCTGCTTTCAACACGGTGTAGATTGGTTGTTCTACTCAACATATCATAAGCTTCTTTTGCCTCTTTAAAATCATTTAGCAAATTATCAGAGTGACGTTTAAGTTCTTTATACTTTCATCCTTTTCTAGACAAGACTTTCACGGTTCAAGACATTTGGTGCACTGTCTTTCTATCTCAACTATCTCAATGTTCTTCTCTTCCTGGGTTCTCTCAAATATCTCATTCTGATGAACCCTAAAACTTTCTTCTTCTTCATTTCTCTGATCCATCTTTACTTTCTCAACAAGCATGTCTTCTTCACTTTGTGTGTTCTGATTATCTCTTTGTTCACCGAAGAAAGAATTATAAACATCAGGAGGCATAAATGCTTGAAAAGCATTTTGTAAAAATTCTCCATCATCATAATAGCAATGATCAGAATTTTCTAGAACCTCATCATAAGAAACTTCTTCCATTTTCAATAAAAAATTGGTTTTCAAATGCTTTATACAAAATAAGACTTTATATTCGACGATTTTAAAGAATCGGCTTGCTAAAAACGTTTAACCACTTTCCGGAAACTGTTTGTACCAGATTATACCATTAGACTTGTCTCGACAATATGAATCTAATGATATATAATGTCCGAGACCTTTTTAGGAATTTTCATACCGTTAAACTTTTTTTAAAGTAAAGTCTATCTTCGTGCGAGGATAGCTTTCACTTCGTGCGAAGATAGCTTTATCTTCGTGCGAAGTGAGATTATGTTCATACGAAGATAACTTCACAATTTCACGTTTTTTGCCACTTTGATCTTGAATTTGATTGATTTTAGGTCTGAATTTTCGAAGGGTTTGTTATTAGTTAATTTTAAATGGTCCTATGAAATCAGTCCATTTTGTCCATTCAATGTCCGGGAACTTTCAAACTAAGAAGAAATGAGTAGAAGATGAAATGTTATGAGTCCAATGTCTATAAATCAGGCCTTCCGTAGCTCTGATACCATTTGTAGGTCCGTTCGGATCTCCTAATAACTCATACACTGACTTGATAACCTAGTATAAACGTGTGGAATCCGTTGTATACTTAAGCGACATTGTAAACACGATGTATTCACTTTAATCATCGTTTCATTAATACTTTGTACGTTACAGATCCTAGAAACAGTTGGACAGAGCTCCTCTGTCCGAGTTACTAAAAGATTATTTTTCTCACACCTCAACACGACTATATATAGACTTGACAGGCTACCTTCGTGCGAGGATAAAGCTATCTTCGTACAAGGTAAGTTACCTTCGTATGAAGATAAAGCTACCTTCGTGCGATAGAGTGTGAATATAACAAGTTTAACGTGATTCGTGATTTTTGTATAAGTGTACATGTTGCACCCAAAGTGTATAAAACGGAAAAGGGATCGAGTAGACTTACGGCTTTGTGTATAAATCCCGTGTACGTGAGTGATGCGTTCGAGAGTCGAGAACACCGAAGTTACCCTACATTGGGGAACGCGGGTGTGTGAGTATTCGGATTTGATGGAGAGTTCGGATTTGGAATTTTAAGTACAAAAAGTATAACTATATGAATGTATATCTTGTCTAAATACTCGTCTTGACACTAGTTTTGAAGTGATTTCATGGGTCCAAATTTGCCCATTAGAATCAAAACCGAGGAGTTTAGACGAAGATAAAAATAACCTATGTTCATGACATATAACCATAATCCGGTTATCATCAAGAATTCTGTTAATATATAATATTATATTATATAGTATATAGTTTATATTATTGGTCCATCATGTAGTATCATGTAGTGTCATACAAGTCACGCATGGAGGCATGAATAACCTCATTATAAGATTCACCAAAGCACAAGGTTTATCAACATAGTTGACAAACTCGGTTGGTCATGAATAACAAAATTTCATCAAGTAGCCAAGTAAAGACAACCCGGGCGTTTCATACCCATCATGGAAAGTGTTGGAGATGTGGCGGGGTTGTGTTACTTTGAAACTAGGAAACTACTTGGTATAATGAGATAAAACATCATAACAAGTTTGGAAAGCCAAGGTTTACCAAAACACAAGTCTTGCCATATGAACTATGGTAGACTTGGATGGTCTCAACACTTGTAGGTTGTCTAACCCTTGTCAAAACAGAAAGTTTAGAGGTTCTTGGATCTTAAACTTGATGGAGAACAACCATGCACAAGCCCCACAATCATTGGTTTGATTGAGGACATGTGGGAATAAGTTTTTCACAAGAAATGAACTTAAAAGTTGAACATCTATAAAGTTTAGTGAAAGAAGAAAATTTAATCACTTTGGACACCAAAATCGAAGTTGTACCACCTTGTTACACCTAAGTGAACACTAGGTAACAAACCTTAATGTTGTCCAAGTGTTTTGAAGCAAGAAAACTCAAGAAATAAGTAGTAGAAGTGAGTTAGAACTCACTTTGAACTTCAAAGATATTTTTCCCAAAACCAGAAATTCTTGAGAGAATTAGAGATTTTGAGAGTGGATTTGGTGTTTGGAAAGTGTTTAGGAGTGTATGGAGGCTCCTATTTATAATGGGGTTGATTAGGGTTTGAGGTAAATGAGTTAGGAGGTGAATGGAGGTGAAAAAGGGTGTAAAAATGGACCAACCCACGAGATGAAAATAGCTGGCTGCGGATACGACTCCCTCGCGCCACGCGACAGGAACATGTGTGCCTGGCACGTGGCATGGGGGAGTGGGCTTTCAAAAATTGTTTATTTTGTCCACCTTTGGCCCCTGCACTTGGTTTTTAGGTTATTTTATGCCATAAACTTGTACTTTAACTTGTTTTTAGGTATAGAAGATGTTTGTAGGAATGTAATAAGTATCGTGCACGTAAGATCGATAATTAAAGCGTATTATAAGTCTCGGTTTGTACGTAGATGCGTATTCGACAATTGTTTGCATATAACATAAGTATAACAAGCATGAGTACAAAATGAATTTTCCATTACGATCAAAGTCTCAGATTACAAGAATGGAAATGAAATACGAATACAACACGATCACAAGTTTCTAAAAAAAGGAAATACGAATACACTTTCTAAATAAGGAAACTATAGAAATACGAAGCGTTACAGGGTCCCACCACGCACCCCACCAACTTCATCTTCCCACTCTAAACCAACCACAACCATATCCAACTTTCACCAACACCCCCACCATCTACCCACCCCACTTCACCTCTTCCATCACCGCTACCTACTCCCCGGCACCGAAATCTCACCGGTAACTAACAAGCTCTGACTTCTATACTAGATCCAAATCAATATTAATACAACGTCCCCACTCAAAGATCTAAATCAAAATTCAAATCAACGTTTACATATCATATCCTTAGAATATCAATTCAAAGATTAATCAACAGATTACACAGAATCCCCGATTTTAAAATACCAACAAAACCCTAAATCATCATCAGTTAAATCCAAACACAAATTGAGCAGATTCATCGATCAAACAAGCGTAGATCTAGTAAAATCACATGAATTATAAACAAAAGATGAGAAATTTCATTGATAATTCGAGTATACGATAATGTGAACATACTATTCAGGATTCATCTTGTGTGTGTGGAGTTGAGATCGGTTGAATGAAAGATACAAGGAGATTTTGTTGAAGGCGCCGACGATGGTGGTGGCAAGGAGTGGTGATGGCGCCGGTGGAGATGGAGGTGGCAGGGAGTAGTGATGGCACCGTTCCGATGGAGGATGGGTGGTGTTAATGGGGGAGGCGGTGGTTGAAGAGGTGAAGTGGTGTTAATGGCGGAGCTTGTGAGTGTAGGATCGGACCCAACTCATGAGCTACCGGACTGATTCACTACCGAGTGAACAAACAAACGGCAAGTATGAGGATCCTGTCTAACACGTCTGAATCTTATATTATTCAAATTTGAACAGATTAAAGACACAAATGAGCAGGGCTTCGCCTCTGGTCTCAAAAAACAGCATGCTAGACTAACACCCCAACTCACCTATTTATAGGGAAACAAATTCGCACCAAAGTGACTGGGGATCAGGGAATTTTTGTACGAAAATTTTCGTACGAAAATCCTTTTGATTTTCGTGCGAAAATCTTAACCAACATACAAAACTCAAACATTTGACAGTTACGAGCCCTAGCTATACAACAGACTCATCCTAGACATAGGCAATAGATATTAGTGCACCAAAAGACTCCCCCTTAGATGTTGTCGCAGTCTTGGATGGTCTTCAAAAAATTTTCTTAAAAAATCTTCAAAATGTATGTGAGATGATACACCGAAAAAGTGCTTAGGAGGCTTTTAACGCTCCTCAGAAGGAATAGGAGTTTTATCCGTTGGAGGAGGTTGATTGTAAGTGTTGCCAAATTTGAATCTTTCTCGTGTAGCAAGCTTTCGTCTTTCTTCGATCCTTGCCTCTTTTTATCTGTCTTCTTCTTTTCTTTTACTTCAATCTCTCTCCATGATGTGTTCCAAGCTTTTCCTGAGTGAATATCATGAGCATAACAAACATTAACGATCTTTTAGAACTGCAAAGCTTGAGATTCATCCTTATCTTCATAGCTAATCTTCTCATAGAATAGACGTTCAATATCTTTCTTCGAACAGTTGACCAACCACATAGGATCCAACACACGAATCTTCTCCATAACCCGTAACTACGCTTGTGAGCAATGACACACTCTGATAATTCTTCAGTGATCTTCCAAGAGTCTTCATCGGGTTCAACACAAATAACAGATTCACCTGTGCTTGAATCATAGTGCCAACATTTAAAGAACTTGAAAAATCTTGTTCCATTTTCATGAGCGGCATATTCTTCATCGCATGTGGACGTTTGACAATCAAAGTGACATCTTTCTCTTGAGAAGCTGGATCGATCTTTGTCACCTTTCTTGGATAATGTGGCCTCCATCGTAAAAAATTGTGCATCGCTTCGTACCTAATCACTTTCCACAAATCCAGATCATGAAACTTGATCTTTAAGTTGAATAACTTGGATTGTATCGGCTCCGTTACATCCCAATGAGGCAATGTCTTGATATCCTTTAAATATCTGAAATACTGAACCCCGAATTCTCTCTTGATGGCGTACACATCCAGTTCTTCGATCCATCCCCAGCTAATAATGTCTCCTAATGAAGCATCAGGATCTCTGGTAAAGAAATCCAAAGGAGTAAGAACTTTCGCTCAGCCGAAAGGACTTTGAACCATTTCTTTTCATCTCAACAATCTCTTTGTCATTTGATGAGGCACTGATCCAGACTTTACTGCCTCTTCAACCTTGCTTTTCAACAACTCCTCATTCTCAGACGAAAACATTTCTACAAAGGTTGGGAAGACATTTGTACCCTCTCCGGCATGTGTAGCATCTTTTTCATCAGAATTGTCATAATCCCAATCTTCGATAATCACATGATCGTAGTCATTCGCATCTGGAACAGGCTGAAAAACATCGTCATTTGGTTCGACACTTGTGTTGTTCAAATCATCTTCAAAGTCAAACACAAATGATTCTTCATTCAGACCATACAATTATGCTAATTCGGCTTTAGAGAAGTTATGCACATACTCCCTTCTTCGACATCATGTTCCAGGTAGAATATTATGGGTTTGGGCATAACAAGAACAGACGACAATGAAGTTGCTGTGAGGATTCCTGCTTGCCTTGATCCTTGATCCATATTGCTTGACTCCCCCTATATTAGACCTGGAGTATGTTGGTTAGCAGAGTCAACCAAGTACACAGAAATGTCTAGATTTTTCATAAATAACACCATCTGTTACATGAGATCCTGAACCCCAATAACACCATGATCATCCTTTTTCCCACTAGCACCACTATCTACTTCTTCTCGACAAAATACGCCTCAACCTCTTCTTCTATCTCCTAATCCATCTATCGCTTCTTCTCTCGTTTCCTTTCCATGAACTTTCGATGATTTTCAGGGAGCCCTGAATAATCAATCTCTACTTCGCGCGGCAACCCTATCATGACAAAGCGAGGAGGATGAGGCTTGTACACTACCATCTCAAGACATACTGGCACGGATTCAGCTTTCGGCTTAGATTCTTCTATCAAAGGCTCTTCAGACATAACTATTTCAGGCTCAGGCTGCTTCTCCACAAATAAACCTTATATCTTTTTATTTCCTCTACCTTCAGCCTCTGATAATGCCTTCGAAGCTTGATCTTTCTCTACAATTCTTTGTCTAGCCTCCTCCCTTTCAATCTTCTCTATTCGTCAGCTAGAGAGATGCCAAGAGATCTAACAAGTATCTTCTTCGTCAAGTCAATCTACCTGTTATTAGACGTTCGTTCGGCCTCATATTCTTCCATCTTCTTAATCATCCTTTCATTTTCTGTCTCGTAACTTTTAAGCGTCGCCTTTAAAACTTCCATCTCATTCTCTAACACCTTGATTCTTTCCTCATAAGCAGACACTTTCTAAGATGCGTGCATAAACCTATCATTATCCTCAGTCACAATCCTCATAATTTCCCTTATGTTGTCTCTGTCCGACTCAAGGACCTTGATGCGTTCTTCAGCATTCTTAATCTCAGCTTGTAATTATCCCAACCTTCCTTCATACACTTTGTCAACAGAAAAGGTTTCTCCTCCAGGAACATCTCCGAAATCAAGATCGAAGTCATCAAACCCTATATCAAATCCTACTTATGTAGGGTGAGATGTCGATTGATGCTCTGGCTGAGAAGTGGTAGGAGGAGTGAGAATAGGTGGACGTGGAGGAGACTGTATCAGAACATCCGCTGAAGTGTGTTGTGGTGGAGGAGACGACGGATGCTGCAGAGAGATAGGATGAGGAGAAGGTTGCGGAGGAGGAGGAGGAGCTGAAGCAGAAATCTCAACTGTAGATGGAGTAACAGGAGGATCCGCAGCTTTAGTCTTTAACGTGATTCTCAATTTTCCTGCAACAGACTCTGGCTTTTTAGACACAACCCTTTCACACGCTTAGCTGCTGGCTTTCTGGCAGGCTTGACTACTGTAATCTCCCCCTCGGATTCAGACGGAATGAAGTCAGTATCATCATCACCAAATTTTTTCTCTAATCTTCCAAGGCCTTTTTCTTTATCTCCTCTTCCTGTTTCTTCAACTCATCTTCGGAATCAGGACCAGAAGATGATCCATCATCATCACCATCACCATCCCCATCACCTCCCGTAACAGAACCAAAAGCTTTTTGTTCAATATTCGCAACCATAGACTCGACATTCTCCACATTTGCTTCCTCTTGAACAGGTTCAGAACTAGGAACTTCCTCAGGCTCTTGTTCATCTACTAATCCCGTAACAATACTGGGTTGCTTCTTTTGTCGTTTAGGGGCGGAAGATGAAGATACCGCAGCTTTCTTGCACTTTGATGTAGTATAGGTGGTTGCAAGCCTTTTGCTGAGTATAATGACCTCTACTCTTTTGGCCATCTCCTTTTATGAATCAATGATTGCGCTTCTCCTCAAAATTCTCCATTGCATCTAACTTTTCTTTCTCATCCCCACTACCTTCATTTCTCCATTTCCCACCGGAGGAGCTTGGTAGTTTTGGTTGACGAATAATCCAAAAATAGGCTTGAAAGTCGGTGCCTTACCGCCTTTTCTGTAATTGCTGTAGTTATGAAGATCAGATGGAGACATGTGCTCTAACTCCAACAAATCATCATTATCCTTTTCCAGATCTGGATGCAAGTGATCAGTATCATTTGTACAAATCTAGGATACTGCCAGAATCGACCCTTTCCTAGATTTAATACCATCTGTTCGAAAACCAACTTGCTGAAGTTGTAAGGCTTGTTAATAAGGGTAACGATCATACACATCTGGTAGTCGATCAGATCGTCCCATCCCTTTCCTGTGACTGAAAGATCTTGTAACACAATGAGCAAGGAATCGGTAGGGTAGATCGAGTCTGTTGATCTTATACAGTGCTGAGTTCACGTAGCTGATGTACCCCATTCTAAAAAAGCATCCCTTCACCATCTTTTCTGTAAATCCCGTTGGGTAGTTACTTTTGTCGTCAATCTGCAGAACTTTCCGTATCAAGTCTTCTGTAATCGTGACCGCTATATGTTGATCTCTAATTCTTACAGTTGATACAACGGCCCTCGGCTCTGGCTGTAGTTCTGTTGCATTCCAAAATCTTTCAATATGTGACTCGTATACATCCGGTTGCACTGTAAGTGCATGAAATATCGGTAGTCGTGTCATAAACTCATGATATTGTGCAAATGGCGCGTATTCTGGCACATCTTCATCTAATAAACAACATGAGTTGTGCATCGCCTGGAAAATGCTGACTTATCCTGTAGAACAGAGAGACGCACAAAAGTTAGACAAAATTTTAAAACACAAGAAACAGCAGAATTTTCGTGCGAAAATCTCTCAAGATTTTAACACAATTTTCGTACGAAAATTTTAACTATTGTTATAACAGTTTATCAAACATTTTCGTGCGAAAATTCTTGAGATTTTCGTGCGAAAATCTTTATCCTCTCCAAATCAATACCAAACTTGAACCGATACGTAAACTTGTGATTTTCATGAAATTGAACCGGTGAACCAGGCTAAAAGTGCGGATATTAACATTTATAAGTTCAATTTTAAGTTTTACCGGCTAGTTTAACCTAGAACTATGTTTTATGTTCGATTTGGTCCAAAATCTTTAGAGTTACGGTCAGTTTTTGAGGTTATACCTTCATCATTATAGGAGGTGTGCCGATCAACCTCCCTAATGTGACAAACGAGAAAGAAAGTGAGTAGGAGTAGAGATTTGCTCAAGATCGCCTCAGAGAGAAACATAGATTTCACCACAAGATTTCGTGCGAAAACTGTTTAGCTCTCTACATATATATATAGGCAAATATTTTCGTACGAAAATATTGTCCAAATTTTCGTGCGGAAATTTTGGCATTATTTTCGTGCGAAAATCTTTCACTCCTATAAACTTTCTAACTTTTTCGTGTGTTTTCAGTTTTATTTACCCGCTCAGTTGACCAAGTCCAAGTTAATGACCTTGGTTGATCGTATTTTGACCAAAACTGACATTTTCTTTTGATGTTAAGCTTCAAATTAATGAACTTTTAAACGTTTCAAACCAGACTTTGTTTCCAAATTAGCTCCCAGCCCATGGTTTCTTAGCTTGCCTTCAGCATTCTGTCACTTTCGACTTTAAAGATTTGTTTTCCGTCACCGGCAGTCAAAGACTAAAGTACTTAAAGTAATATTTACAAACATACAAACATATTTAAAGACATATTTTTGCGAGTTTGTGTTAGAGGATCATATCAGTTTTTTGAGACACATTACTAGTACCGTTGCTCTAGATAAAACTTTAAGTTCTTAAACAGATTTTCTTTAGATTGTCAGTATATTGGTCCACTTAAACCTCTACACAATTCTCAACTGCTTTAAGATACGTTAGGTAATATTTAGCAACATGGCCTAATCTGTGTTTCCCACCTCAGAATATACTCCCGCATTGAGATTCCCTAGATTTCATCTCACAAGTGAATATATCTAACTGGTATCTGTAAAGGGGTGAATTGCGAAACCTTGAGAGCTCAGGTTAGTACTTCTGTACAGAGAAAGAGATGAAGGCTCGACTTAGGTGGTGTTCCTCTTGGGAATCTTTTAATTTTTGTACTGCAGAATGTCGTATCTTTTTATGACATTTTTCTTCATTTTTTATGCAGCTTTGGGGTGAATAATGCGAAAGTACTATACAAGTTCTAGGCCATTGCTGACGCAAAATTAGAAGAACTCGTATAATACCCCAGATATCAACTAAATATAAAGACCTAGTATCTCAGAATCTGACATTCTCTCAAATGAAATTTTGAAGTACCAAGTCCATATATCCGAGAGATGTTAAGCCACATATTTGCCAGTTTATCTTTTTAGGTTTATATCCCGAAAGCAGTTTACTGAATGTGTGAAGCCTACTGGCACATCCTTAAAAAGACATGTTTAGACACATTTTAGACGATACATTTCCATAGCGTACTGTAACAGTCCACTGACATACCGGTGAGGATCACATCACAACATCGTCATCCTACTGGCACATCCTTAGAAAGACTTAGAAAGACCTCTTATACACAAAACTCTTTTTGTCTTTTTAATGTTTTTGTATTTTTCAAAATTTTCAATGTTTTTGTATTTTTCACAACTTTTTCTCCCCCTAAAATCAAAAAACATAATTTTGGATTTTTGTTTTTAAGAAAGCAGGAAAATATTTACAAAAAAACATGTGACATACCGGTGAGGATCACATCACAACATCGTCATCCTCAAACTCAACTTCAAAAACATCCTCTGATGCCAGATTCTTTAAACCATTTAATTTTTAAAAGATTTCGAAATCTTGCTCTATCAAAAGCTTTGGTGTAAAAATTTTCTTTTTGGTCATCAGTGCGGATTTTCTGAATTCGTACCAACCTTTTCTCGTGACAATCACGGATAAAGTGGTATCGAATCTCAATATGTTTAGTGTGTGAGTGTTGACAAGGATTGACCGTGATATAAATAGCCGCCTTGTTATCTACATATATGGGCGTATCAAGAAATTACAGTCCGAAGTCTCAAGGGTTCCGTTGTCATCTCCCTCCTTCAAGCTAGGCTAAAGATGGCTTATGAGGCCAGAGCCGTGGGCTTTGAATGCCCTACCTGGGACATTGAAGCCTGGGAGGCGAAACTGAGGGACCTTGGTGGCAAACCCATAGAGCGCATTGCTAAACCAGCGGTTGAGGAGCCTCCAAAGGCGGTTGAAGCTATCGAGGATTCTGGGGCTGATGCTGGAGTGGATGCTGGTCAAGATGCTGAGGGTAAGGAGGCGGTGAAGGTTGGTGAAGATGTTGTTGTATGAGAGCATCGAAGTGGGCAATGATGGATATTGTTTCTTAGGCCGGAGCCAACTTTTTTAATTCGAATGGTCTGTAATCCTCTAAACAATTTTACTTTTCCTGCACTTGAACAATTTAAATTTCCTGCACTTTAAACATTAGTACTTTGTGATGACCTAAGGTGGAGGGATCCTGGGTTCCAAGACGAAGCCTTTGGTCATCATCGTTTATATGCTTTTAGACCTTGTCACATTCTTGGTGGATGGGTTCCAGGACGAAGCAAGAATGTGACCTTTTGGAATGTTCATAATAAACTAACCTTTTAACCTTACCCGATGTTGTTATGTTATTATTCTGAAAAACCTATTTTGGGTATCCTGATCGAATATCCTGGTCAGGATACTGATGTAGTATTCAGCATTTTTGTTACCTTTAATCAAAGTGTTAGACAGAAACTTGGTTGAATAAAATCTGGATTATTTAGACAAGGCTTTCAAGATTTGAAAAATAAAAACCATACCAGAAACACTTGTGCAATAACTTTCAACTCCAACCTTGGAATCCTTTGCAATGTCCCCAGCATGGATGCCCCCTGTCCGTGCGGGATATTGCTTCAATGTATGACATACTCGAGTATTTCTTCACTTAGTGACTAAGCTTTGTAGATTTTTCTTCACAAAAGAACGTGTATGAACACAATCATTATCTGCTATATCCTTAGAGTTTGTTAACAACTTTAGTTTCACTGGGGTTAAACCCTTAGTATCTTGGGGATAAACCATTAGCATCCTGGGGATAAACCCTTATTTTCGTGCGCTACATGCGAGAGTGTATAAACTCCAAGACTTAGAAAGGTGAAAACCTTTAAACCTTAGAGAGTATGAAAATACCCTTTCGCGAAAGAGGGTGATCAATCCTCATATACCTTAAGGATCCAGGATATAGCCAACAATAACGAAATTGTCAGCCATTGTTACATGAACTGGTCCCGCTATCTTGAACTATTCCTGGATACTTGCGCTCCAGGCGGGGTGTTTAAACCAAACTCGGAAGAAAGGTGAATACCTTTAAACCTGTGAAGGGATCTGAATCCCTTAAACGTGAGAGAAGGGGCCAATCCTTTAGTCTTTCGATCCGTCTTGAGTACATATCTTGGAGTAATATCCTGAAAAGTATTCTACAAAACACCTTTAAACTAAGGTGGGTGTTAGCTTGGCTAACACCCCTCCGATGCTTAAGTCAGTATTGGGTTTCAAAGAATATTAAATTAAACATATTTAAAAGAGATAGAATTCATACCATCCTGAGTCAAAAAGTAAATCCTAAATTCACTTGAAATAAGCTTTAAGGTGTATAGCATTCCAGGATCTTGGACACTTGTTACCTCCTTATCCTGAGACTTCAAAAGTTCCGTTGCAGTGTACAGGATATGTAATGTTTGTATCTGAGTTCCTTCCGATATCCTGATAGTAGATCCTAGATTTGCTAGAGCATCTGCTTCAGCATTTTCTTTTCTTGGTACCTGCTCAAGTGTAAAATTTTTGAATATCCTGCTAACTTTTTAACAATTTCAAGGTATTCAACTAACTTTTCTTCCTTAACTGCATAAGATCCACTGAAATGGTTAGTAATCAACAGGGAATCAACATACACTTGTAAACATTTAACATTCATATTCTTAGCCAATTCTAATCCTGTTATCAGAGCTTCATACTCAGCTTCATTATTAGTAGCAGAAAATTCACATCTAATAGCTTGGGGTAATATGTCCCCATGTGCGATTTTAGTAGTATACCTAACCCTACACCAGATGCACCATCAGTATACAATATCCAAGATCCTGAATTCTCACCTAATTGTTGTACTTCTAGGTCAACTCATTTTGAATATCACTACTAAAATCAGCCACAAAGTCTGCTAAGGCCTGAGACTTTATAGCATTTCTAGGTTCATATACTAAATCATATTCACTTAGTTTTACGGATCACTTAGCCATTCTCCTAGACATTTCGGGTTTCCTAAGCACATTTTAACAGGATAATTGGTTTTAACAAGTATTCTACATGTTTCAAAGTAATGTCTAAGCTTAGTTGACACCATAACTAGAGCTAATATCAAATTTTCTAAGTGTGAGTATCTAGTTTCAGCATCTAACAAACTTTTACTAACATAATAAACAGGATACTGCTGACCTTCATGATCCTTTACCAAAACAGCACTTATTGCATTCCCTGATACTGCAAGATATAGGGATAAGGGTTCACCATCCTAAGGCTTCATTAACAGGGGTGCACTTGAAAGATACTGCTTCAACTCTTTTAAGGCAGCTTCATGTCTTTCACCCCATTCAAACTTTTTGTTTTTCTTCAGGATATCATAGAATTCCTTGCACTTTTCTGAGGATCTTGATATGAACCTGTTTAATGCCGCTACTCTTCCCTTTAACCTCTGAACATCCTTCATATTGGATGGTGATTTAAGATTCATGATAGCTTTAATTTGTTCCGGACTTGCTTCTATCCCCCTCTTGGTCACCAGGTATCCTAAAAACTTTCATGCCCCACTCCAAAATGGCAATTAGCAGGATTCACTTTCACATTATACTGGTCCAGGATATTGATGGCACACTCTAAATCCTGGAGATGATCCTCCGCTTTCTTGGATTTCACCACCATATCATCAATATATACCTCCATGGTGTCCCCCAGTTTGTGTTTAAACATCATATTAACCAGCCTCTGTTACGTTGCACCTGCATTTTTTAAACCAAAGGGCATGGCGGTATGACTGTATATACCTGTGGGTGTCATGAATGTTGTATCCTCCTAGTCGGAAGGTTCCATTTGGATTTGTTGAAACCCTGAGTATGCATCCATGAAAGTCAGCATTTCATGTCCAGCAGTTGCATCCACTATGGAATCTATATAGGGCAGTGGAAATGGATCTTTTGGACAAGCTTTGTTGAGGTCTGTGTAATCTACACAAACTCTCCACTTCCCATTCTTCTTTTGGACCACCACCACGTTTGCTAGCCACCTAGGAAACTTGACTTCCCTAATCATCTTGGACTTTAGCAATCTTTCAACTTCCTCTTGTATAATTGTATTTCTTTCAGGAGCAAATTTCCTTCTCTTTTGTTGAACAGGCCTGAAAGATTTACCAGTTCAAAGTTTATGAGTTATAATATCCTTTGATATACCTGTCATGTCTTCGTGTTTCCATGCAAACGTAGACATCCTGCATTTCAAAAAGTTAGTTAGTTGACTCTCAATATCTGAGGGATATTGGTCCCTACAAGCACCGAGATATCTGGATTATCCTAATCCAGGATAACTTTCTTAACATCCTGCTCAGAGGCTTCCACTACATCCTGGGCTTGCGTCTTTAATTGCTATCCTGCCCTGGATTTTGTTGATGCTCTCATCGAAGAGGAGTAGCATTCCTTTGCCTCCTGTTGGTCGCTTTCCACTTTGACTACCCCAAGGAGTAGGGATCTTGACACATTGATGATAGGTGGAAGGCACAACTTTCATATCATGAATCCATGGCCTGCCTAATATAATATTATAGCAGGATAACGAGTCCATGACACAAAATCGTTGCATCGAATTTACTCCTTCAACGTATACAGGCAGCTTTATCTCACCAATCGTGTTCTTCGCTTCTCCGCTGAACCCTAAAAGTACGGTGGATTTCGAGGTAATTTCCATTTCTGGGATGTTCATCCTCTTCAGGGTCTCTAGTTGAATGATGTTGACCAAGTGACCATTGTCCACCAATATCCTGCGCACAAAATGGTTAGCAATATACAAAGTGATTACCAGACCATCATGATGAGGAACCTGAATGTTATCCCGGTCGTCGCTATCGAACGTTATGACTTTGTCATTCGTAAGCATCGTCATCCTCATTGGCTTATCCCCTCTTTCCGCCTTTGCCTCTTTGGCATGCCTTTTAGCGGCAGAATAAGAGGTCCCACATATATTAGATCCTTCGGATATGAAATTGATTATCTTGGCATCTGGGGGAGGCGATGCTGCTCGTTCAGGATCCTTGTCAGTATCCTGACCCTTATTCTTCTTCCTGCCAATAAGATCTTTCAAGTAGCCTTTGCTTAGCAGATAGCTTATCTCCTTTCTCAGGGCTATGCAATCTTCCGTTACGTGTCCGAAATCTTCATGGAAGGCACACCACTTGGATTTATCCTTCCAATCAGACTTTTGTTGGTTTTTTCTAGGCCACCTTGCTTTATCTCCTAAACCCTGCATGGCATATATTAGTTCAGGAGTATTAACAGAAAAACAGTATTCAGATAACTCAGGATACTCCTCAGGATCCTCGTCCTCAACAACATTCACTTTTTTGCTGTCATTCCTGCCATATGGCTTAGAGTGATATGGCTTGTATGAGGACTCTGACTTTCTGTTAGTTGATTAATATGTTGAGGATGAATTCATCCTCTCTTGCATTTTCTTGTCTTCCTCAAGCCTGATATATCTTAGAGCCCTGTTTCGAGCTTCGTCCAAGTTCCTACAAGGATTCATTACAAGATCCTGATAAAAGGGAGAATCCTTTTGTAATCCCATCTTGAATGCCTGTACGGCCGTAGCAACATCAAGATGTGGGATATCTAAGGATTCCCTACTAAATCTATTCACATAATCCCTAAGGGATTCTTGAGGCCCATGTGTTATCCTGTAGAGGTCACTTGTTAGTTTTTCAAAGCTTCTACTACAAGAAAATTGACTGTTAAACAAATAAACCAAATGAGCAAATGATGTAATTGAATGAGGTGGAATGCTTAAGAGCCACTTCAAGGCTGGTCCTGTCAGAGTAGAGCCGAAGCCCTTGCAAAGACATGCTTCTTTAAGATCCGGTGGAATAGGATTCACTTCCATCCTCTCCCTATACTTGGCAATATGCTCTTCAGGATCCGTCGATCCATCATAAAGCTTCATGTTGGGGGTTTGGAATCTCTTTGGGATTTCAGCATCACAAATGTGGCGAGCAAAACGGGATATGTTGTGACTATCCTGAGAGACTTCCGGTATGGGCTGCACTACCCCAGGTACACTCGATATCATATCCTTCAGTTTCTGAAGCTCTCTGGAGAGTGCTGAGGTTACACTTGTATCCTGCGAAGATCCAACATTGTAAGTAGCAAGAGTATTAACATTATTAGACAGGTTACCATCCTGTTGATTCTGGCCATATCCTCGAGTGTATCCTGGCCCCCTTACAGTCGACATCCTGGCTGATGAGGGTATCTCAGGAACATTGCTCCAGGGTTTGGTACAACATTGCCCTGATTATCCTCAGTATACACCGCTAAACTAAAGTTCAGATTCCTTGGCTGCAAGGGAGTGACAACATCCTCAGTAGGTCTCTTGGAGTTGGACTTCAAGAGTTGTATTTCCCTCAGTATCGTTTGGTTAGTTTCCTGTGTTGCTTCATCTGATCCTGTATACTACCGAACAAAGCTAAAATTTCATCATTAGAAGCCATAATAGGAATTCTCCCTGGAACACCAGATCTGTAGATATTCTGAGTAGGCAGAGTGTCCCGGGATGGAGGTGGTGGAAGCACTAAGCCAGTTGTAGCGGAGGTTGTAGCAGGAGTGGAGGAAGAGCTCATGTTTGATTTCGAAGCCATCGAAAACAGTTGTGAAAAAATTTTGTCGATAGAAAGCCAAGTAGCGATTTTAACAAAGTTTTTAATAGAAATAACACCACTTGCCCCACAGTGGGCGCCAAATTGTTTTGGTCAAAAATTACTGAAGCAATTTAGTGATCAAATTAGTTTTGTGAGGTAGTGTGCTAGCAGTATTTATAAAGCTTGTATTGGTTTGCAAGTTTGTAAAAGCTCTTTTCAGGATACAGCTCGGGATATTGAGCTATATTAACAATCAACAATGAGCAAAAATGTAAAGATTGACACGAGATGTACGAGGAAAGCCCTTGATCAATCTAGATCCTATGTGGTTTGTGGAGTGACGGGTCATCAGGGTATGAGAGGTTTGTGGAGGACGATAAGGATTCTAGATCCTATGTGGTTGGTTAACTGCATGAGAGAAGATATAAAATGGCTTTTCTACAGCAAGATTGTTTTTGAAGAAAGAGAAAAGGTACAAGCGATGCAGTATCAGAAAGTTGTTAACGTTTGCTATGCACGAGAAGTCAATTTTGGAAAGATGTGGCAGGCGAAGTGGAGGGATGTGGAGAGAGTTGAGTTTCTAAAAGAAGAAACCAGAAATGAGGCGATCAAAGAAAGAATGGAAAAAGCGGTAAGGCAAAGTTCGCTAAGAATGGCTAAGAAATTTCGTTTGAAAGATTGCCTGATTCTGAGATACGAGGTCTTTATAGATAGTTGATATCTAGGGTATTTTACAAGTTCTTTTGATTTTGCGAAAGCAATGGCCTAGAACTTTTATAATACTTTTGCTATAAACCTCCAAACTGCATGCAATATTGAAAAGAATCGAAAGATCTAATCATTTGCAATGTTAAAAAGATTCCTTAAGTGGAACACACCTTAAAGACGAGCCTTCATCTCTTTGTCTGTACGGTAGTACTAACCTGAGCTCTCAAGGTCTCGCACAACCCAGATACAGATATCAATTACGCTATATTCACCTGTAAGATGAAATCTAGGGAATCTGGATAGGGGAGTATATTCAAGAAGTGGAAACCACAGATAAGTCAAGTTTCATGAATCTATCTTAACATATCTTGAAACATTTGAAAAATGTGGTAAAGCTTAAGTGGACAAACAAATCGACAATCTAGGTAAACAAGTTTAAAACTCAACGGTACTGGTGATATGTCTCAATCAACTGATATGATCCTTAGACACAAATTCACAAAATATGTCTATAAATATGATTGTACATAGTTTACATTGCTTATTACATTGTATTTCAGCTTTACATATTAAAATCAAAAAGATTTTCGGTGAGTTTTAGCATAAACTTACAAAAGTACAAAAAGATTTTATTTCTACATTGTTTTCAGCAAACCAATATTGGAGAACGGATCTTCGAAGTCTGGTAAGGTGCTAGAACTGGTGGGAATCTCTTTGACAATGGGCTGGGAGCTAATCTGTTAATTTGAAAAGTCAAAACGATGAAAAGTTCATTAATTTGAAACTTTGATTTTGAAAATATCAACAGTTTGTTCGTAACGGGTCAAACCGGGGTCATAAACTTGGACTCGGCAGACAAATCGGTTAACCAAGGTCATTAGCTTGGACTTGGTCAACTGAGTGGATTTTCATAACTGATAAAAAGTTGGAAAGTTCAGGAGTTAAAATTGAAAATGTGAAAAAGTTCAAAATTGTGGTTTGGCAAGTTCGACCGAACTTGCTAAAAAGTTTAACAATCAGCAAGTTCGACCGAACTTGTAGATGGTTGTATTGTTTTATTGTTAAGTTCGCTCGAACTTAACTGGGCTTTCATAATTGGGCTTAGCAAGTTCGCCCGAACTTGACTTGGTATAAATACCAATCAAGTTCGGCCGAACTTACTTATCAGCAAACATATTCACTGAGCGAACTTGAACTGTGAGAGAATTTGATCGATTTTGGCATTTTCACACCGTTACGCTGCCCAATTTGTGTTGGTATTTGATGATTTGCACAACAAGTACCATGGCAGAGGTACTGATTCGTGTTTGAACGGTGTATTGATCATAAAACGAACTAATAAGATCTGAAAATTTAAAATCAGATAGATCTAGGGTTATTTGAACAAAATTGAACATAGATCTGTATCTACACTCAAAATCGACCGTAAAGTTGTTTTTGATTGAACTTAAACGAAGTCTTGCATGTTTGAACAAGATTGAACTTTTGGGGAAGACGACAAGTTCGGCCGAACTTGTTGTCAAGTTCGACCGAACTTGTATCAAAATCTTGTGAAAAACAACTGGTTAAAGGTGCATCTTCGGCCGAACATGTTTAACATTCTGATTTGTTATTATGTGTATAGGTTCGCCCGAACTTATAGATAGAACATGTAAAACACATGTTCGGGCAAACTTGTTAAAAACAGTTTGATTAACACCAATTCAAGTTCACCCGAACTTGAATAAAAGTGTTAGAAATTTAATGAACTTTTCTCGAAAAACGTGCTAATTGTTTTGCGTCATTTCTCAGGCATAGATTCCAGCGCGTGTTATCTCGTAGAGGTTTCCAAAACTCACAATACATGCATTACGCTTGACAAGTCTATTTGTCCATCGCTGAAAGAATATGATAGTATCTTGAAGTTTCTCGAAGATAGTCACATTTGTCGAGCGATTACGGAGCGCACAGTATCTTATCGATCTCATATTGTTCACTTCTGGATAAACGTGAGTCTTAGCGATGACGAGAAGACGATCTCTTCTACAGTGCAAGTTGGTGATGAACTCAAGCCGATCACAGTAACTGAAGATGATATCCGAAGGATTCTGGAGCTCAAAGATAATAAGGACGATCCGATTCATTTAGACGAGAAGATGGTTCGTGGGTGTTTCTTCCGCATGGGTTATAAAGGGAGTATGAATAAACCAACGGTAAAGAAAGGGGAAGTGCCAAACCCCTATAAGCTTTTGATGCATGCTCTAATTCACACATTCAGCCATCGCAAAGCCGGGTTAGATGATGTTTGAGATTTTTGGCTAGCATGGCAACAACGCTTATTTTGAAAAAGCCGTTCAACGTTTCGAAGTTGGTTTTTACTCACATGTCGAAGAACATGGAGGATTTGAGATTGTGTTTATATACAAGGTTTATTCAGATGTGATTGATGAGAGTATGCCAACATTGCTCGAGATCCGAATGACGTTCTTTATTTAGTTCATCTCGACGAGACTACAGTGAAGAAGCTTATTAAGTTCCAGAAACAAGCATCAGCTCCTGTTGCAAAACCTATGTTTGGAGCTATAAAAGATTCAAATTATATCTCGCCACCTGAAACAAATGGAGAAAGGATGGTAGTGATGATGAGAAAGAGCTTAAAGCTGAGCAAGAATGGTTTAAGGAATTCAAACCAAAGGCAAGGAGCAAATGGTTTTTAAAGGCAAAAGCTGAAAAGCCCAAAAAGAAATGTGCTGCGAAGAAAGTCGAAACTATGCTTGTCAATGAGGATGAACCTGAAAATGTTGAAGCAGTTGCTGGATCGAGCGCTGCAGTGGTTATTGAGAGTCAAGAAACTGTGAAAACGACTCAAGATGATGTGATTTCTCTACTTCTGAGAATGAAGAATCTGATGAAGAAGTTCCTGCCAAAGAGCTAAAAAAGACTGAGGCAGAGATTATAGCAGAAAAGGAAAGAAAATTGGATGCGGATTTTGATCCTAATACTGAAAAGGAATCTGATGAGGAGAGACCGAAGAAAAAGTCTAAAGTACAAAGTCTCCAGCTATCGAAATCTCTAAGAATACTACAGGATCACCTCATACCAAAGGGAAAAGAAAAGCAAAGAAAGCTCAGAAAACTATGAGCAAGAGGTATAACAGTAAGGTGAAAGGCACAGAAGCCATACAAGAACCTTCTGGTGCTCAGGAGAAAGGAGCCACACAAGAACCTCCTCCACAAGAACCTCCAGTTATTGTTCATGCTGAAGCTGAAAGGCCAGGAGTTACACAAGAACCTCCTGTGTCTGGATTTGTTGAAGTTCCTATCGCTGAATCTCCTACTGCTCCAAAGACTTCTGTTCCTGAAAGTTCTACGCCTAAGAAGTCAACACCGAAAACTGCAACACCTAAAGATTCAACGCCAAAGACACCAAGGGGAAATCTGTTTGGTGATATGCCAATGGTCCAATCAGTCTCGAAGACTTGGATGCATTTTTCCCAGAATCTAATGTTGATATGCTAGAGAAACGTGTAAAGGTGTTAGAAGAAAAAGTGGCACAAAATGAAGTCGAGAAAGCTGAGCTTATTCAGAAGATAAATCAAAGTGCAGTTGAGAAAGAAATGTTAGACGACAAGGTGAAGGTGTTAGAAAATGAACGTGAGTATTTCAAAGCACTAATTGAGAGTTTGCTAAGACGCAAATGAGAAATTGCAAACTGAAATAGCTAATCTAAAGACTATCCAAGCATTGAACGATCGAAGATTCAACAGATTGCAGAAAGTGTTAGCAAATAATCTGAATATTGATTTCATTGCTGAATACGATCGTCTGGATCGTCAGGAAGCAAAAGAGCGTGCTGAGAAAGAGTTAGCTGGAAGTGGTAAAGGAAAGCAGGTTGAGGGTGAAGCCCCTAAATTTTCTGAGACTGCTGAGAAATCTTCTGATGTTCCTGAGAAACCAACTAAAGATGTTTCGAAAGCTTCTGAGTCTGATATCCAAAAGGTTGACGAATCTGTCAAGCCTTCTGATCCTATTATTATTTCTGAAGAAAAAGGCAATGAAGAAGCAGAAAAAGATAAGAATGAAGATGAAGAGGAAGAAGGTTATGAGGATTGGAACGTTGGAGATGATGACGATGATTTTGATCAAGGTGGTGATGATTTTGATCAGGGAGGTACAGGTTTAAAGATCAATGAAGCTAAAGTATCTGATGAGTTTGATTTTTCTGATCTTATGAACGATGAATCGAATAGGATGGAAGATAAAAGCCAGGGGGAGTCAGGGCAGAAAGGGCCAACTGATGAAGATATTGATTTATTAGATATTGATCGTTCTGCGAAGCCTGTGATTGCAGTACCTACGCAGCCTTTGATAATAATGTTGGAACATAATGTGGAAGAAGGTGAGTTTGTACATAATTACTCGAAAGAAGATCTGGCGAAACTAGTTGAAGTTGAAGCTGAGAACTTAGAGTTTGATTTTGAGGAAGTTATGAATGTTAACACATTTGAACCGAAAGAGTATCAGTATGAGAGAAGGTTTGAAGCTGATGAGTACAATCGAGTGATAGTTGAAGATTGGTCCTCAGATCAGAAAGCTAAGTATGTTGGTGAAAATTCAGAAAGTTTTCCTACATTTGAAGAGATGTACAAACAGCTTAATGAAGATATGTTGAAAGATAAGATTGCTGAAGCGTTACAAGAAGGAAAGATTCCTAAACCGATGACCAAAGAAGAGATAGTTGAAGCGAAAAAGTCCTGGTTCAAGGAGATGCCACGTGAACGTAAGTTTCGACGTCCACTAGCATTCTTCACCAGAAATAAAGATGTTTCTTTGGCAGATATACTGAGTTGGGGATGGTTTAAAGAGCTCAACGTATATGCAATCAAAAGGGAATTTGGAGTGCAATACTTCAAATATCTTGCTGATTTCAAGACATTGCCGTATTAGGATATGGAAGAGTTAGTACAAACAGTGAATGTTACTTATCATATGAAGACAGTTGATCAGTTGTTGTGGAAGATGATTAAGTACGAAGCTAGTAAAGGTTGGAATCACTGGAAGCTGTTTATTCCAAGACGAAGAGTAAAGATCAATAAGGTTACAGGGGAAAAGGACATAACGTTAATTATGAAACGTCCTAGAGCCATGAGAAATATGCCACTTATGCCGATCGAACAGAACTTTTATCCTTTATTCAAGTGGTGGCAGATAGATCCAGCTACTTGCGAAGTAGTGATTGTGTTAAAATTTGAAGATCATCTGGATTGCTAAAGAACGAGTTGAAGTGATGGGTCATCAGGGTATGAGAGGTTTATGGAGGACGATAAGGATTCTAGATCCTATGTGTTGGTTAACTGCTCGAGAGAAGATGTAAAATGCCTTCTCTGCAGCAAGATTGTTTTTGAAGAAAGAGAAAAGGTACAAGCGATGCAGTATCAGAAAGTTGTTAACGTTTGCTATGCACGAGAGTCAATTCTGGAAAGATGTGGCAGACAAAGTGGAGGGATCTGGAGAGAGTTGAGTTTCTAAAAGAAGAAACCAGAAATGAGGCGATCAAAGAAAGAATGGAAAAAGCGGTAAGGCAAAGTTCGCTAAGAATGGCTAACTTTAAAAGACCACCTCCAACTGATCAGACGCCAGATCCGAAACAAGAACGACAAAGGAAGCCGTACAAGAACTTCTTCGGTCGTGTGCATTAACGTTTATATGAATACTGATAAAAGACGAAGACGATATCCAAGGGGGAGTCTGTTGGTGCATAATGTCTATGTCTTAGTCTATTATTGAGTCTGTATTTTATAGAGCTGAATAGGCTAGGTATAGCAAGTATTTATGAAGTATGTAGCCGAGTTCGCCCATGAAAGGTAACATGTAAACATGTTCGACTTGCATAGGCAAGTTCGGGCGAACTTGCATCACCTGGACTGAACTTGTGAGCCTATAAATACCTAGCTCTAGATTCTTATTTGTAACTTTGGCGTTTCAGAGGCGAAGCTCTGCCAGTTTGTAACCAGAACGTTTGATCTATAAAACTGACGTTTAACTGATTAGTTCTTGTCTATTGGTAAACACGACGTAATATTTTCGCTATTATGGACGTTAGATATCAAATTTAGGTTCCTAAGCATCGAGGATCGGTCCTACACATAAAACCTCAGGAGCTGACAATCGCCGCTGCCTTGTTCTTCTTATCGCTTAAAAATCAGGATACAGTGCAGGATAATTCCCAGATCGTTGCTAAGTGTTACAAGAATTGCTAGTGTTGAGCATTTGTGTGTAATTGTGAAAGTAAGTGACAGAATTTGAGAGTAGTGAGTGAATGTGTTGTCCCCTATCGATCTGTTTATCCGATATTTATAGTTACAAAGAAAAACAAACTCTCCTAAAATGGTGGGATCCCTTGGAATATTCACCAGTGAACGTTGTTGACCATGTATTGCGGCTTCAACATCTTTCTTTCAACCATTTAGACCAAGTCTTCAGGTGAACAAGTCTCCATGAACGTTGTGATCCTGCAGCTACGTCCTGCATGCAAATAATTAGTAATCACTAGGATACTGCATCAGGATGTTACCAATATCCTCTCTGGTATCCTGATCGTTAACAGCTATGATTAAGTCAAGATATAATTCAGGATATGGGCTCAGAATTTCACCCATAACAGTCATGTCGTGGATACCACAAGCCGGTGCTTGGGCATCCTTTCAGGTAGCGCATGATTCTTTTGACGATCAGCAGATGTGATTCCTTTGGGTTTGACTGATATCTGGTGCAAAGGCATGTGGGGTACATGATATCTGGTCTAGAAGCTGTGAGATACATCAAGGATCCGATCATGGAGAAGTATAATATTTCATCGACTCTTTCTCAATGTTCGTCAGGAAAAATGTCGTGGTTTGTGGCTAGAGGGGTAAATGCGGGTTTAGTTCCTGTCATGTCAAATCTCTCCAAACGTCATGAACATTGTTGGTGCATATTATGTGACAACAACTTTGTCTTGGTCTTTGGATATTAAACGAGATTGGATCATGAAGTCTTAAAAAATTCGAGTTTGTTATGAAGTCCAATCAAGTCCAAGTTAGTTTTAGTCTAGTCGAGTTTGTATCTATGTATGTGGGCCTAGCCCAGTTCGCATATGGTTGTGTGTATAAAAACAGTGTTATGCTTTAGGGTTTAGGTTAGACACTTGATTGGTCATTAGATAGTTTGAGAGAGTTTGAGTTAAGAGAATTTGTAAAGATAGTGGCTTGGACGAATTCGTGGGATCTTGAGTGGTTGTAAACAATCGGTTTGATAATCACAGAAGATCAGTTTGTGTAAAAAAAACTCCCCCATTGACAATAGCTCGCAAAGGTAAACTTTAGTCTTCAGAATCTCATAGTCTTTGGTCTTTCGATAGCGTCAGCTTGAACAAGAATTTTGTCAGCAATAGAATCGTCTGGTGAATAAAAATACCGTCTGGCAGTTGTTCAACACTGAAGCCCAAAAAGAATTTCATCTCTCCCATAGCACTCATTTCAAATTTCTCTTTCATGACTTTCTCAAAGTCCTTACACAACTGTTCCTTTGTCGATCCAAAGATGATATCGTCCACATAGATTTGCACAATAATCAGATGTCCATCCACTTCCTTGGTAAAGAGGGTACTGTCTACAATTCCTCTGGTGAAACGGTTAGCCAGAAGATGTTTGGAAAGCATCTCGTACCAGGCTCTCGAGGCCTGGTGTAAACCGTACAGCGCTTTGTTCAGTAGGTACAATTTGTCCTTGTGTACCGGATCGACAAACCCTGGTGGTTGGCCTATGTACACCTCCTCTTTTACCTACCGTACATGAAAGCAGACTTCACATCCAACTGGTACACTTTAAAACCTTTCCATGAGCGAATGCCAGGAAAATGTGGATAGCTTCAAGACGTGCGACTGGGGCATAGGCTTCGTTGTAGTCTATCCCTTCCTGCTGATGAAAGCCTTGAACTACTAGCCGAGATTTGTGGCGCACACCTACTCCTCTATCATCTCTTTTGCACTTGAAGACCCACCGAGTGTTTATCTTTTTCTATTTTGGTGGTAGGTCAACAAGTTCCCAGACTCCGAGTTTCTGGAATTGCAACAATTCTTCATGCATTGCTTCCACCCAACTTTCATCTTTAAGAGCATCTCTGTAGTTACCTGGTTCAACCTGAGAAACAAAACAACTATGAGAAAATCTACTTTGAATTGGAGCAACTAAGAATAAAAACAACTTTTATCCTTATTGATCTGATTTCGTATTTTCACTCCAGCTTGTAGTTCTCCTATGATTTTGTCTGACGGATGGTAGGAGACTGATCTCGGCATTACTTTGCCTGGAACATTCACTGTGCTATCCGAATTCGTGAAATTTGATCAGCAAATTGTTCAGATGAAGTAGCCTCATTTCTTGTACTGGTTTCTACAGCTTGATTGTTAAGATAACTTGTAATCTCTTCCGATCCTTCATCGGAACTGGATCCTCCATCATCAAAGGTAGGAGCCTTTCAGGATCTGAAATTCGCTAGCTGAACAGAAGATGGTTCTGTGTTGTTTTGAATTGGTGTGACTACTGGTTCTGACTGAGTGTTGCTCGGACCTGCTTCAGAAGAATTTGTTGCTTGTTGAGAAGAAGAGATCACCAATGGTCGGGTAACTTGCTCTTGATTAGATATTTGATGTTGTTGAAATAACAAGAGAAGTTCTTCCTCTGAAGGTTCTTCTGGCAAGTCGAATGAATTCCACAACCCTTCATAATTGAACAGCCATGGATCACCAGGTTTTTGCATAGGTGTTGTGTATCTATGGCAAATCAACATGTTGAGCAACGATAACCTGATTCATGCTTGGTAGATAAACTCTCTTTTGCGGACTTGCATAACCAACAAAGAAACCATCCAAAGATCTGGCTCTAAATTTTCCTTATGGGTCCAGTACAGTACACGGTGATCCAAAAGGTTCTAGAAACTGTAGATTAGGCTTTCGCTGGTTAAGAAGTTCGAAGCATGTCTTGTTATGTGGCTTAACAGTCATTACGCGGTTAAGGGTGTAACATGCAGACACAACGGCTTCACTCCAGAAGCTAATAGGCAGTTTTGAATCAGCAAGCATCGTGTGTGCAGCCTCAATAAGCGTTCTGTTCTTTCTTTCAGCTACTCCATTTTGTTGAGAAGTATAGGGGCCACTGAACTCATGATGAATAGTCATTCTTTCGAGCATCTTGTTGTTCTTAAACTCAGTACCATTATCACTTCTGATTTTCTTGATTGGCAAATGCTAAAGGTTTTCAATCTTTTGAAACAAGATCATCGAATTTTCAAATGTTTCATTCTTGCTTTCTTGAAAGAAAACCCACGAGAACCTTGAATTGTCATCGGTGACGACAAGGCAGTATAGATCTCCTATGATGCTTTTTACATTAACAGGTCCAAAAGAGATCCATGTGTAGTCTTTCCAGTGGAAGCATCATTGAGTTAAGTAATTTTCTTGGGTGTGATTTTTTATGTTACTTACCCTTCTTGCAGCTAAGACAAGCATCTGATAAATGAAAACTTTTGAGATTCACCCCTTCCACTAAGTCGTTGTGCACCAAATAATTCATCTTCCTTAAGTGAATGTGACCCATCTTTCTGTGTCATAGAATTGATTCCTTTTCAGTGGCTTTGGATACGAAACACGGTCCTTCCTTTGAAGTAGTGCATGCGACGCTCATGTCCAAGAAATATAGATCGTTTTCTCGTGGAGCGCGCATGAGGATCCACTCTTCGGGAATTATGAAACCAGGTTTAAGAATAAGACACTCCTTGTTGTTGAAGTGGGTTGTGAACTTTTTGTCGCAGATTTGAGATATACTTAGTACGTTGTTCTCGAGCTCAGCAATGTAGTACACCTTGTCGAATGACACCACTCCGTTTGTAAGAATACCTTCTCCCACGATCCTGCCACCTTGTGTTCCGGCAAACCCAACATAACCTCCCCTGATAGCTTTTACATTGTATAGCAAAGCTAACATCCCCGTCATGTGCCTGGAAGCTCCATTGTCCATAATCCACTTTGAAATGATAGACCTAGGAAGCCCCTGCACATATGAAAAACATTTTACTTAAAGAGAGAGACCCAAGCCCTTTCGGTCTTGGGTAGGATGGCAATGTCGGCCTTTGGAACATTGGCAATTTTGATTTCCTTTTTGACTTCAACCACTGTTTAGTCCTTAGTTATGTTTTATCTTTTGATTTGACTGGAACATTGGTTGATTTTGTGATTACAGGAGATGGTTTTGTTTTTGCACCCAGGTTGTGCCTTAGAAAATGCCTTTTTGATGTAAAGATTTGATTCCTTCTTTTCATTTTTCTTTGATGTTTCACCAACTTCATAGTTTGAAAGATTTTCAATTGTTGGTTTCACATTAGGTTGGAATCATCATTTCTTTTCAAAATCTTTGTGGGCACAAG
Organism: Scalesia atractyloides; assembly: GCA_947069175.1. NCBI lineage: Eukaryota > Viridiplantae > Streptophyta > Magnoliopsida > Asterales > Asteraceae > Scalesia > Scalesia atractyloides. The sequence goes on from CAMTDV010000006.1 coordinate 39,396,920, forward strand.
CTCTGGACCCTTTTTCTTCTCATCTACTGTGAATCTTCTTTGTCCATGAACAGTTTTGGACGACTTTGAGAACATTGTCGAGCAATATACCCAACATTGTTACATCTGTAGCATGTCCTACTGTTGTTTCCAACAGATTGTTCCGAAGCATGTTCACGGAGATCCTTTTCTTTCATGAACTCATCGTTGGTTTGTTTGTTAATGATTTCTTTCTCATCTAGTGTGTTTGTACCAAAAACAAACTCAAGTTTCTTTGTAAGATTTGGTTTACGATGCTTTGTGTCAGTTTTCTCCTTTCAAACCCTAACCCATCCATTTTGTTCTCAGGATAACTTCTTCCTCTTGGGTTAATTTGTTTGTTAGACCTCTTTGGTTTTGAGTAAAAACCAACAACTTGTTTATCAAGATCAGTTGTGTCAACTTCAATGAGTTTAAAAAATTTATCGATACGATCATAGTTAACATTCTGGATTGGAAAATCTTCATCAGTATATAGTTTATCTGATCCTTTCAGTTTGTAAATCACTACATTAGGATCATCATTTAAACCATTATCTGATGCTGTGATAAAATTTTCATGAAAACTTTTCTCACTTCCAGAAGGTGAACTTGACTTAGATTTCTCATTTTTTGACTCAGCACTATTATAAATTCTCCCGTCAGACTCATTTTCGAAAACATTTTCAACCACTTTGGTCACCACATCGGATCCATAATCCTTTTCGGTTTTGGAATAAGCTACGTCAAGATTGTTAGGCAGCTCTTACTCTTTTCAATGAGCAAATTTAGGTTCAGTGCCTTTTCCACCCCATATGGTCGTTTCTTAGCATAGCTAGGGTGGTGGAACATGATCGTAACATTTGCCTTGACTATCAACACTCTTCTTTCCTTCTTTGTTGTTTTCAGTTTTCGAAGAATGTGATCAATGACGTACATACTGGTAGAATAACTAATTAACAATTTTCTAACCCGTTCAGTTTCAATTCTTGTTTTCTCCAGCTCACTTTTTAGATCAGCAATGGTGTTGATGTGATTGTTAATTGTTATTTTTTTGTCCATCATAGTTGCTTTGAGCATTGAAAGCGTTTTGTCATCTTCTTTGATTACTTTCTCATACTGTCGAATGGTCCTGCTAAGTTTATCATATGATTCTTTTACAGTGTTATAATCATATGTCAACTTATCATTGTATGATTTAAGTTCTTTAAAAGCTTTTTTCTTTTTCAGCACATTCTTCACATGCCTTGTCACATTTTAAGCATGACCTGACCATTTCGACATTTTGACCGTTGGTTGTTTCTTTGCAGTTTCAACCTTTTCTACTTGTTTCCCTACACTGACTACCTCTTTCGCATTAGCCATAAGAGCTTTGTTGGCGATGTCAGGTAGGCTCTCTAATGTCACAGGTTTGGTTACATCGATTACTTCAACACATTCTGTCTTTATCTCTTCACTGCTTTCATCTTGATGACTTGAATCAAAACTACCTGCAAAAGTTTTAAGAATTCTATCAAAGAAACACGGTTTAGGAGTACCTCTCAGACATTCTTCTTTTCTGCTGATGATGTTCTGAAATAGTCTGCAAGAACTTCTTCCATTTCTTTTTCTGAGACTTCCTATGTTGATTCAAGTTCAAGTTAATCCATGATTTCGGCTACTAGAGCAAGACTTTCTTTCTTTGTAATAAAGTTGTTCCAGTTGAACCCTCATCTTCTTGCATGACTACAAGATCTTTATCTTTTGTGTCGAAGGTCCGTCCTCGATTTGCACCATTCTTTTCTCAGGCTGTGGTACGGTGATAAATCGCCTTCTTATAGTAATCATTCCCAAATGGATTATGATTTCCTTTGACTTCGTGATTTGGACATTCACACTTGAAGTGTCCTTTCTCCCTACATTTGAAGCATGTAACTTTGGATTTATCAAATCCGAGTTTTCCATCAAGACCTCTCAGATCGTCTCTCCCTGTGATTTCCATGAAGCGCTGAGCTCTTCGAACCACTGCTGCCATACACCACATGATCTATTAACTCCATGTCTTCCAGATCAATCTGGTCATAATCTTCTTTTGTCATTTCCGGATTTCCGATTCTCCAGCGACTAAGCTTTCATAAGATTCCAGAACTGCTGCAAGTAATTCCATGTGTTGCTTTACGGTTTGCTCATTAAAGTCTTGAGCATTCTGGAGGTTTACTGCATATTACATTGTAATATTCATTGGTTGGAATTTGATAGATTCTGATGGTTGTTTTGTGGTTGGTTGGAGCTTTGAGACGATTGTTGCCCCTGATGTATATTTGGATTGAAGGAAGCAAACGATTGAAATCCACTTGACTGATTTGAAGGTGGACTTGCGTTAGAACTAGCGCTGAAGGCTGTTTGAATCTTTAGGCTCTGAACAGGTGTATTTGGATTTCCTTTGTAGTATAGACTCACATCCTGTTGCGAGTTCGATCTTTTGTTTTTTTGATGTCTTCTACATTTCTAGTTCATGCCCTTCTAATTTCTCGATAAATCTTGGCAAACTGAGGCAATCATATTCTGCTCCATTCTTTAGGATGGTTAGATATGTAGCCCATTCTCCTTCAGGTAGCGAATCTGCCAATTTATCGACTAACTCCTCATTTGTTTTAACAATTCCCATTCGCTTCATTTGAACTACCAGGTGGCAGTATCTTTCTATTAGCTGCTTTATCGTTTCGCCTTGAATAAGATTGAAAACTTCAAACTCATTGTTTAACAGTGCTTTCTTTCCCTTTCTCAGTTGTGTACTTCCTTTTGCCCTTAAGCGTAATGCAAGCCATAATGACTGAGCATCATCGTCATATTGTAAGATAATCAGAATATCTTCCTTTATTGCCTGTTGAAGAAGGTTCATCATCTTTTTCTCGTTGACGTAATTATCCTTTTCTAGATCAGATAATTGAGCCAACGTCTTTTCAAGACCATATTCATTAAGCGGTGCTCGGTATATGGTCTCAATTGCGAACCAGCAATCAAAATTCGTTGCTTGAACCCAGTTTTGAACCTTTCACTCCAACTTTCGTAATCCTCAATGTTCATGAGTTTCGGAGGTTTTGTGGTTGTTCCCATTTCGTTTTCGAGGTTCAATATTCTGAGCTGCTGTAGAGGTAGTGACTGCTTGCGTGGCAAACGTGTTGTGAAAATCTTCCTCACCTGACATCTTAAAACACTTTTAAAAGAAAAACAGATTGGTTCTGGTTAGCCTGACGCAAGCTGAGAAATAAGAACAGACACTGATCACGATTTTCATACAAAAATTGAAACTGATTTCCGTACGAAAATTGGATTGTGTATGAATAATGAATTCGCAAGAAAATATTTCGTACGAAATTTTGACCTTAGGAGAGATTAAATGATTTCTTCTTATACTCTTTGTTTTCGTGCGAAAATTTCTTGATTTCGTACGAAAATTCTAATCTGGTTGAACACTTGTTCACAATTTTACGTTTTTAGCAATTTCAAGCATGATTTTGATGGATTTTAGATTTGTAAGTTTCAGGGATTCGTTATGATTGATTTAACACAACATACTAAAAACCTAGTCCAATTTGTCCATGAGTTCGTCTAAATCTAGATGATGTTTCAAGAAGGAGTAGAAATAGAGTTCTTCAATGGATGAATCTTGATCTTTGAAGGTTGAATCCAGCTGAAACTTGGTTGTTTGTTCTCAAATCAAACCTCAAGGCTCTGATACCACTTGTGAGTGTAGATCAGACCCAACTCGTGAGTTACCGGACTGATTCGCTCAGCTAACAGAGGCGGAATTCATTGTTAACCGAGTGAACAAACAAAGACAAGTATGAGCATAGTGTGTAATACGTCTGAATCTTATATTAATCAACTTTGAACATATTACAGTCACAAATGAGCAAGGCTTCGCCTCTGGTCTCCAAAAATAGCATGCTAGACTAACACCCCAACTCACCTATTTATAGGGGAACAGATTCGCACCAAAGTGACTGGGATTAGGGGAATTTTCATACGAAAATTTTCGTACAAAAATCCCCTTGATTTTCGTGCGAAAATCTTAACCAACATACAAAACTCAAACATTTGACAGTTACGAGCCCTAGCTATACAACATACTCATCCTAGACATAGGCAATAGACATTAGTGCACCAACAGAGATGGAGGATGGTGGACGTATGACGGAGGTGGTGGTTCTCCGGTGGAGAGTGGTGTTGGTTTGAGTTGATGTCGGTGGGTATAATGAACGAGAGAGAAATGAGGGACTTTTTAGGGTTTTAATTTAATTTTTAATAATTAGTTTTTAAAAGAAAGGGTAATTTTGTCATTTCACAACCACTTAATTGATAAACTAACCTCCATCCACACTAGAGACCGTCCAGGAACGAATGTGCAAAATTTGGGGACTATGGTTGTAATTTTCAAAGTGTAGGGACTAAAGGTAAAATCTGGGCAAACCACAGGGACTATCCGGATACTTTTCTCTTAATTATCAATGTTCACATAAACTTTGAAATGAAAGAAATGTTCGATTACTTATGTAAAGATTTATTACAATGAACTGAAAAAAAAATGAATACGAAAAATTGCAAATCGTTAAGGATTTCTTTATACATCACAATTGCTGTTATATGTGTATGTTTGTCATCTTTGTCTAATATTAGTATTTTGACCAGATCTCTAGTTTTTACTCTTCATAAAGCGACATACTGTCACACCCTGGTCGTAGCGGAAGCGCAAACGTGTGACTATGAGGTAATCATTGCATCCAATCGTGTAAAAAAATAATAATTAACAACGATGCCATATCATATATTAAGTTACAACCAACATTACATGTTCACAAAAGTAAGTTCATATAGTTTTAATAAGTTCACGTTCGTTATCCAAAAACATAGTTAAAGTTATATTACATCACAAAAGCAATTTTGTTATCATCATGAAATAAATCAAGGTTTTGACTCCTTCATACCCATACAAGGTTGGGATATAAGAAGCAAACCCTCCAAAAGTGGCATCCGTTATGTCGTTCCCAAATCCCGAAGTCTATCTCCGTTCATGCCTTGTTTCCTGAAATACATGTAAGTTTGAAAAATCAACAAAAGTTGAGCGAGTTCATGTAGTTATTGTTTTCGTATAAAATGTCATATTTGTAATCCAATATTGAAATCCGGGTATGTTATTAGCATGCATGGAATTTAAGGATCTATCAGTGGGTAGTGAGCCCCCTAACATCATGTGCCATAAGTAAATAACCAAACCGAGACAACTTTGGCATCATATGGCTCACAAAAGCACTCCATGGTTAACAACTAGTAGTGGAGCGTGTCTCAAGCTCAATAGATCTACACCTTTTGCACCTTGGTCACTAAGTGATTAATGGTTACTATTGTCATCATCCTACTTACGCACATCGATCGTGTTATCATCTAAACCCATAGCTAACATATTGTTTGTCATAAACATGTATTTCCCCCCGAGGGTTATAAAACCGAAAATGTTTAAAAGAAAGGGGGACATGAACTCACAAGTTTGTGTTTGCTAGTCGTATGAATAATCTGCAAGTGTCTGTACACATGTATATCCTACATGTGTATTAAGTTCGTTAGACCCTTAGGTCTCGGTGGATCTCGTACAAGTTGTTCATCTTGAAATCTTGTTATGTAATTATTTATATTCTTGGAACAACTTTGTTGTTTTTGTAGTTGTGTTCTATTATTATTTATTTATATGTATTGTAAATATATATTATATATATATATATATATATATATATATATGCCGTGTAATAAATCGTGTGTGAACGGGCCTTGCCCTTCACTTGTCTTCGTGCCTTGCACGCATGTCATTGGGCCTAGCCCATGTCATCTTATCTTTGGGCCTAGCCCATGTTATCTTGTCTTTGGTCTAGCCCATGTTATCTTCTCATTGGGCCTAGCCCATGTCTTTTATGTATTGGGCCTAGCCCACTTAATTTTTAGAAATCCATTAAGTTATGAGATTGGGCTTAGCCCATGTAATTATATAATTGGGCCTAGCCCACTATAATTAAATAAATTGAGTCCATTTAGCGGGATGTCTTACACTTATGTAATTTGTACTAAGTATAGTTTGCCAAGTATCTTCATACACTTATGTAATTTTTATACCTTTTTAAACTTTCCGGACTTTTGTTATCGGTAATAAATATATATACACATTAGTTCGGTGTCAAAAATATATATTTTTAGACACGTCGTTGTGATCGTTTAATATATATATATTTATGTCGGTGAAACGCCCAAGTGTCGTAGTAATCTCCTTGTGGTGACGCTAAGCGTCTGCGTCATCGGTGATGATATATATTCTTTTATTTATCGAAATAATTTATGTGTCTTACTTGTCGGTTTGAAATATTCATTATTTGTCAAGAATATATTTTCGTGGCTCGTCCGTTGTCTGATTTGTTAGTTCGTCCGTTTATTCGCTTAAGGATATAATATGGTTATGATTTTTATATATATCCGTTTTCGTGGCATTTCTTTGGTACCTCGTGAATATTGGTGTATATGTATAAGTGTAGTATTTTTTTTCCATTTGTTCTCTTTCAAGTATTACATGCTTGTACTTTTGTATTTTCCTTCTATCATGTAATTAATATTTTGACACACAATTCCCCTAATATTAATACATACAAGTAAGGCACATGTATCATACACCAAGGAGTTTTTAGAATATATAATTTTTACCAAAAATTATACTTACTTATATTCATTATTTTCACCCATTTATTTTTGTGAAATATTTATGTAAGTTTGTAAGAACTCTTGATTATTTAGGACTTAACTATTTTCATCAAAACTTTCATAATGACGTTTAAGACCACTAATCGTGTTTATCCTTGTTAATCACACTTTTAATCATGATTAAATTTTTATAAGATTTCGCCATAGTTTCCCCTAAAACTATGGCGTTTTCCACGTTTTAAAAACGTATTTAAACGTCATCTCAATTTCCAAATCATCACCAAGTTGTTAAGCTTCACTAAAAAAACCATTTTTCAAGTAGGAATCACATATGTCTTCATTCCTTTCATGAGCTTTCAACGTATATATATTTTGATGCTTCTTAAAAATAACAAGTTCGTATAGTTATCTTTCATGAACTTATTTTTATAAAAACTTGGTTTCTTTTTATAAACATGATTATATATCCTTCCATGTAGCCAAAGTTAAGACTTTTTAGTGTGAACTATAAGATATATTTTATATAACTTATTTTACAAAAATCAAGTTCACTAGTTCTTCAAAAAATCAAGTTTTAAGTCCATGTTTCTTCAAGTATCTAAAAATTATATGTAAAGCTCATGACTATGAAGATGATGATCTTTCATGATTTAAACATATTCAAGTTTAAATCATAATTGTAAGTCCAACATGGCAAGATTAACATGCTTATAGATTACTACAACATATAAGCATCAAGATCATCATAATCTCATTTTTCATACAACTTGTTCTAACATAATCAACAAGATTAACAAGATCATACAAACTAGTTATCATAAATCTACTAAATCAACATTAGATAGTTATATTTAGTGTTTATTATGTTTGAGATTAGGGTTTTTGATTATGTTCATCTTTAATTTCAAGATCATCAACTTGTACTTCTAGTATCTACTAGTAACAAGAAGCTTAAATAAGATGGTTTGAAGGCTTACAACTTTGCACAAGCCAAATAAGAAGAATAAGAAGAAGATTAAGCTTCAAGAAGGCTCCTATGATCCTCCATGCTTCCTTTTTGCTTAGATGGTCTTGAAAGGTTTTAAAAGTGAATAAAATGTGGCGTTTAGGGGTGGATTATGGTGGTGCTATGGTGGTGGTGATGTGACGTGAGAAGAGATAGAGACTAGAGGTTCCTTGGTTTGAATTTTGTGAAGTGTAAGAATGATGGAAGGAATGGAGTGTGATACTTGTAATCTTCCATCACATTTCTAGTCAACAACCACTTCAAGTGCCATACTCCAAATCTTGCAAATTCAACAAGTTGGTGAGGCCTTGGGGGGCCCACCAAAACCGGCAATTGCAGGGGGGTTATATGCAGTTTTTTTTATAAAAAGTCTTAATAAATTAGATGTTTAGGGGTAACCTTTCATCATTATGGGGTAATTATAGATTAGAACATGAATTTTTATTAACTAGTTCACTAGACTAGTAGAAATGGTATTGAGATAGTTTAAATGGCTTCCGTTTAAGCGTCGGTTCGTTAACGGTGCTTCTAATTCCTATCGACGGACATCTTCAGTAAGTTGTCTCTCCGGAACCAAAAGTGTTATGAAGTGATTTCAGATTCCAAAATAAGCATAACTAGTTTGCTAGACCTTTCGTTTGGTTGTTATTGTGGCGAAAATAGCTTACTAGTTTGTCGGGTCGATAACAGTCTAGTTATGTGTATAGCGATATAATACCGGAAGCTTATAATTTTGGACACTTCTATGATATTCTCAAAGTGTTTTAGCGTGTATGTTATCATTTGTCATAATTCTAGAGTTCCAGAAATGCTGAATTAATAGTACGGACGAGTTAAAATTGTTATATTTTTAGCCGATCGGACGATTTGGAGATTAAAGTGTCATGCCGGAAAGTTATGTAATATTGTAAGACTTGTTCAGACATTATTGTTTTCATATTTATATGGACTCAATTACGTTATTCGTATGCTTAATCCGTTGTTCTTGTTTCAAGCGGTTTGCTTGCGTGAATAGTGCAACTGTGAATAGTGCGCCCAACACTCTCTACCAACACTTTTAGGACATAGTTTTGGTTGTTTCGCAGTGTAACGGAAACCAATGTATGTTATAGCATGTTTTACTTGTCCTAATACTTGTAATATGTCGTACGACTCGGTTAGTAATTTAATTACGATTAAATGCATGAGATTATAAAATAAAATAGGTGATTAGATTGTACGGAATTACCGGTTATTTGTCGTTTGTCACACATACACCTGCCAATGGGTTTAAACCGATTGTTTGAAGTACAAACCAACCCTTAATAGTGATTATCCTTGGCTTTTGTTGATTCTCATTGTAAAACATACAACTAATGGAAATCAACCACAACAAACCTTAATAAAGTGTCGTTAAACACCAGTGAGGGTAGGTGTTCTACCCAGACGTCGGTGAGGGAAGTTGTTCTACCCAGACGTTGTTCCGGTAAATCAATTGTTGGTAACCACCGACATTCCGACCAAATCTTTTTATATTCTTCCACTTTGAAATATATATATATGTATATATATATACATATTCTCGTAAAATCTTTGACTTTATAAGATTTGATTAAAGGATGAGGCTAAACGAACCAAGCACAACCCAACGTAAATCATGATCCTTGATCGTATTTTGATAATCTATTATATTTATAGTACATCTTCCCAACTTGTATTTGATCTTCAGTACTTGCAAATTTGACTGACTTTTTAGTTATGTATTTCTTCATTTTTTTAATAAAATTACCAAGAGTATCAAAATTCTACCAATTTTTAGCCCATTTTTATAGATGGTGTCAATCGTATTATTTTTATCAGTTATTAATTACATGGTTATATATTTATAGCTATCATAACAAACAATATTTTACATATGTATACAATGATCAATACGATATCAATGAAATACCCTATATTGAGCTCCATCATAAGCAACTCTAACTCTAAATAGTCATGAACTATCAGTGTAACATACTTTTTCAAACACAGCAATGCCCTTAAGATAACTCGCACAAACTTGGATTATCAAGGATCATGATTATTTTCCAAAAACAATAAGTACTTCATGAATTAGCCAGAAAACTAATTGTTAATCTTGAAAAGCAATCTGAGACCAACTGGTTTTTGGATTTACAGCAGGTGAAATAAACTTATTTTGATCAACACAAAAAAGGAGTTCATATTGGCACTATTTCTGGGTTAACTCTTGTTGCAAACAAACTTCCTCAATAAATACTCAACGTACCTTTCACCTTCAGCAAAGTTTTCCAGCAGCACACCCGCAACTCTGTATTCGTTGGTCACTCTATGCATGCCAAGCAAGATAAGGCAATCTATCTTTGCAATCGAAAAACTGCTTAATGGCTTAAAGATTGTTCATATTCTCAAAATCCAACAATGTGCAGACCAGAACCGTGAGTTGACATTAGCAAAACCCGATTAACCCAAGAAAAAATTGTTTTTACGTTTGCATATTAGTGCTCTAAAATTACAATCTTACAACCATATATACATATAACCCAAAAAAGAAAATTGTTTCTACTTTTGCATATTAGTGATCTAAGATTACAATCTTACAACCATATATACAAATGTGTACAAAACTAACTATAAAGCATGTTGCCCTTTTAACTTATAAGTTTTTCCATAAAAACTTAACCCGTTTGAATTACGAGTTATAACACAAAAACATTTATAAAAACATTATTACATAACCAAGCTAGATAAAACATGCCAAGTTGAACAAACCCCACACCACCACCCATTTAGATAAACATGTTCATGGATTCTACTTGAAACTAAACCAAGCCAATTTAGACTAAACCAAAAACGTGAGCTTTCGTGTCAGTATCATCACTATCATGTCGTATTATAGATGCGCCAATACCCTAGGGATTAAAATATGATAACAAAATCTTGAAAATGGAAATAATAACCCACATATAGGAAAACGAACTCACAACTTTCTTTTGAAACATTGCCATATAGGTCTAATCGAAATGTCTCCGAACCAAATCCAGCAATCCTGAATCGAGTATTTAAAACTAAAATCCAATTAATTTATTAAATAACATATATTTTTTTGAATTAGTGAAAAAATCAAATCAATCAAAAGTTGTAGATGTAAATCATCCAAGATGGTTAAGTTGCTTCCACGGTAAAGATGAAATTACAATGAACAAAAAAGAGTCTGTAAGGAATTCGTTATACACCACATTTGTTCTTCATCTCACTCATGTACACTTTCTTCGATAATGGCAATGAGGTGCCAATGGTGGTGGATCCAGTCAGTGGTGTTTCATCAAACCGGTAACCGTGATGATGGTGTATGGAGTGTGATAGAGAAACAGAGAGAGGTTATGTAGTATGTGCAAAAACTATAACCGAAATTGACCCGTCAAGAAAAAGTTAATCATTTGACAAATTTTCCCATTTACTTATAAAAGTTATTTGACCCGTTTGGCTAAATAAATGTACGACATTTAACGTATTTTATATGTTTCCTTTTTTCAAAATACAAAGCTCTCTAGCTGGCCTTTCCACTATTTGCTCCTCAAGAACTTTCCTCACAGCCAGTAAAACGAAGTTAACCTTACTTTGACCACAGAAAACTAACATAATCATTAAAGTAAAAACAACTTGTATGATTTGCTTCTGCTATTCCAAGGCTAAAAATTAGTACGGATTGTAAACAAATTAAGGAGATAAATTGTAAATTCTAATCTCATGATGTGAGTTGTAGTTATCTAAATAATATATCCACTCCTTAGCATACGGTGGCTCATATAGTTTCTGGTTTTTCAACTCAAGTGTTGCTCTCTCTTTGAAAAACTTTACCTCTAACTCATCATGTTCACTCTGCATATAATTACAATGTTATGAGAATTAATATACCTAAACCAAGATCTAATTATGCACAATGTCACACCCGCTCGTAGACGGAAGCGCGAGGTGTGATCGTGATTAGTTCTCATTGCATACGATGTAAGTAAACATACTAAATGAATAAATAAGTGCGATGTTTATCCATGTCATAGATTTGAAATAAAGTTTACAAGCCACAATTTGTTCTAAAAGACAACACAAAGTTATATTGTTTAACAAAAGACTTGTTCACAAAAATATAGATTAACAACTTAATGCTTTGCATTCCATATTTCGCTCGAGGGCAAAAGATGTGAACCAAACCCTTTCCAAAAGGAAGACATCGCTTTCTCGACTCCTTGATTCTTGATTCGTGCCATGCAAGGATCCACTAATTTCCTAAAATGTATGTAAGTTTGAAAAGTCAACATAATTGTTGGGGAATTCATGTGTTTTTGTCTTGTATCAAATGAATCTTTAAAACATTTGAAAGTATTGTATTGTAAATCTGGTATGTAAAGCGTCTATGAAATCGTCGATCATAATGTTTTGCAAGGACTTTAATATGTGTGCCGACATAGGAAGCAATCCAACCCTTAACAATTTTTGTGTCGATTACCCTCAACTGGAAAACAAAAGCACTCCAACACGTCTCACAAACCAAGAGTAGGGCTCGCCAAAACTCGATAAATCTACCCATTTCATTCCTTAGTATGTATGTGATTAAGTATGTTCCATTCCCTATCTTATCATACCATTATAACATGTATTTCCTCCGAAAGATTACAAAACTAAATAGCGTTTAAAAGAAGGGACATGAACTCACAGCTTACGTCCGAAAGTGTTATACTAACAACTTCAGGTCACGTAAATGTATCACAGCCTACAAGTGTTCTAATCTCATTAGACACCTAGGCCTTTACTTGAACGTGTATAAGTCTCTCATCTTGAATATATTCGTTAGGACTTGTATTTGATTGTTTGTTTGGCAACCCTTATTTGTTTTAATGCGTTGGTATTTTTGTATCTGTTTATTGTTAATATATATATTTCATATATATATATATATATGTGTGTGTGTGTGTGTATGTGTATGTGTATTCGTGTTGTGTATGAACGAGCCTAGTCCTTCATATGTCTCCGTGCCTCGCACGGATGTAAACGAGCCTAGCCCTTATGCGTCTTCGTGCCTCACATGAGTGTGAATGGGTCTAGCCCTTATGCGTCTTTGTGCCTCGCACGAGTGTTTCGTCATTATGAATTATATATATTCTTCTAATATATATTCGTGAGTTATGAACCTTTGTTCACTTGTATATGTATGTTCGTTCCTTCATGTATATATTTGTTCTCAAATATATATGTATATCTTAACTAGATATATTTGTTAAAATTAAATATGTTTAACATCGGACATATTTATGTGTACATGTATAATGTTCTCTCGTATGTGTACATATCATCAAGTGTACTTGTGTATTAATACGTATATGTATACCATGTATGTATTCTTCACTTGTATACTTTTGTCGTTGCTATTTGTGTCGTATTTATACGTATATGTTTATACATGTATATAACTTGTAATTCTTGTATTTTACTAAGTGTTTGTGATGTACGTATGAGTATAAGTATGTTTATATACTTGTATTATTACACTTAGTCATTTATATAACTTTCCGGATTTACGAATGGTGATATATATATATATATATATATATATATATTAGCTAAGTGTCTAAAATTATTATATTTTTAGAACTTGTCGGTAAGGATGTTTATATATATTCTTCGTCAATTAAGTTAAATGTATAAGTTTCATGTCGGTAAAATATATTCTTTGTCGTGACGATGTATATACTTTTCTTTTTGGTGAACTATATATATATTTCTTATCGAATTTTAGTATATTTTACCTTGTCGGTTTAGTATACATATTATTACTTTAATATATATATGTGTGTGTATTTGTCCATGGTCCGTTCGATATAGGTTTGAGGATACAATATAAGTGTAAATACATATATACCTTTCCTTGTGTATTAGTCCATGTATCCAAGTATGGATATGTATATATACGTGAACATGTTTTGATACTTTGTCATGCTTTTAAGCATAGTATGGTGCCTTGTATTTTTGGTGTTAGTATTTAGATTTACAAATATCCTACTTATTCTAAATACATACACTTAGCTGACAAGTATATATACACACATGTAAGTGATCTAAATATATATTTTTCATCCTAAAATATATATATATATATATATAAATCTCTTGTAGTTTAAGAAAATACTTAGTAAGTTTTCCATCAAAAGTTTGCCAAATCATGATTAAGGTTTCTAATCACATTTTAGCCATGTAAATCCCTTGTTAATTATGTGACAAATGGCAAAATACCCGTTAATTCCGTACAACTTAAATCACTATTTAAATTATTGAATTTCGCATTAGACTTAGTATTTTTAATTAAGTCTCATAAGTCTAGGAATAAACTATTTCATATCATAATAGGATATCGAGCTCACTGCATTGAAAAACAACATAAACTATGTCCTAGACAATCAGTAGAAATGCAGAAATGCGAACACATTATTCACGCCAGGATAGTCGCCGTACAACCCGAAATGAGAAAAACAGAATACGAAAGCATAACCACAACAAAATATACATAAAAACCTTAGTTGGGAATAACTTGTAAATTATACTTTCCGGAAAAAAATACATAAACAATTAAATTGTCCAATCCAAACTAGGAAACAACAAACTCAACACTTCCGCAATAAAAATTCAGCATCTATTGGTAATAACAAGAACCATTAATGATAGTAATTATCATAAACATCATCAAAAGTATCAAAAAAGATATCTCAAGGATACTCATATATAAATTACCGTACAAGTTAGACAACTTATCTGGTAACAAAACTAGTGCCAAATTTATTATATAAACAACAATTTAACTAGTCTAGTGAACTAGTTAACATGTTTTAGCATCATAAACAAAAATTAGTTTGCTAATTAACGACATTTAACATAATCACATATATCATATACAATTGGTGTCACACCTCAACTCGCAGCGGAAGACCATTTGTAGGGTGCGGCAGACACATGGTAATTCCTCACAATTCAAAAACGCGATATCATAATACGAGGGAACATCGGTTACAACACACTTATAATATCATATTACAAACCACAAGTTCAAGTACGGTACTATGAGCCACTACAGCTTTTATTCTGCTACAGTCCGCTACCCAAGCCATTCCATACGCACGTTCCTTATTCCTGTTTAGTTTTGCCTGAAATGCATGTTAGTTTTAAAAAGGGTCAGCTAACCGAGCCGGTGAGTTTCACTAGGTTGGTTGTTTTGTTTAATTGCACAGGTCATAGTCACAGATGGAATTACACGAGAGCACAAGTGAGACCTTGAGTGTCATAACCATACCGTGTTACACAGACGCCTCCAGTTCGCCGGGCCGTCTAACCACAGACACCTTCAGCTCATCGACTGCTCCACATGCAGTCAACGTCCCCTGTAGTTATGCCTAACAACATAACCAAGTTTAGGATGGTGCAGTTGCCTGGCTGCCTACATACACACTTTTCTGGCAGCAACTGGGTTTGTCAGACCAATAGTAATATGCCCACGGCTTACGTTAATCACTTGCAGTGGGGTATGTTTTATGGGGTTCGTGTGTTAGATAATTCACATCTTCACAAGTTGGCGCAATTAACACAGTTTGTAACATGCAAATCACCCCAGAAAACAATAAAACAGTTTAAAAGTGGGGGAGTAAAACTCGCAGTGAAATAGTAATCTCAGCAAAAAGGGGTGATCAATCAACTGGATCAACTTTATTACACACATGCAAGTATGGACTCAAATCAGTAACTAAGTTGGTAATGGTTATAACTTGGGCATGGTTAGGAGTTTTCACCCCGGATTGAATCTATAGGACACTGGTATGGTGATGGATGTCAGGGTAGTATCAGTTTCTAGTTTGGCTTCTGGCACCGTTTTACGTGCCAGCCAAAGTCAGTAGTTTTATATGTTCGGTTGATGGCACGGGAATACCAATAGTGTCAATATGTTGTTATTTAAGAAAGATTAACTTTCCGTTAAGGGAGTTTGGGCGTTTGGGGAGTCTAGTTTGCCCAAAATAGAGATTCCGTTTTCACCGTCGGGGATTCTCCCGAACGGTGGTGGAACATACCTAGAGTGTCCAGCTTACCCTAGAACTTCCCAGAATGCCCCCGGTGTTCCACTTATAGTCACAATAGGGTTTGGTACGTTCCCAGTTTCGGCAGGTTCGTTACACGGTAAACCGCCGAATTTAGTTTAAAATAACTGTTTTAAAAGCCGAAAAATCCTATTTGATCTATAAAATTCTGAAAACTTTTGTAATAATCAGTAATAATATATAAACTCAAGGAAAAATATTTTGGGAATTTATAAAGTTATTTGATAACTCAATTAATTTATTTGTAAAACAGTATTTAACCAAATAATTCACATTACTTAGCATCCGATGTCTAAAAATTCTCAAAGTATTCCAGTAAGTCCCTCATATGTCCAGGAACTCCCTGCAAAATTTTGGGATTTTTCTGATTTGGTTTCGGTGCGTTTCCGGCTACCGAAAACTCCCAAGAACGCGGATTTTTATTCCAAATCAAAATTCAATCAATGGACTCCCAAACTTCCCAGAACATTCCCTATATGTTCCTTAGTGTTCATTTAAATTTTGGTGATTTATTGACTCTGTTTGGTATTTTTTCTGGATTTCTTTTGGTAAAACAGTTAAAAATTCACCAAAAATCATAAACAATTTCAAAAATTCTAAACTTTACGTGGACATTCATGTGAATACCCTACATTACCACACCAAATTTCAGCTCAATCCAAGCATCACGGACCAAGTTATAGACCAAACAATAATCTGCCTACGCTAGTTTAAGGTTTCGGGCGATATACCTAGCGCAAGCTTCGATTCTGGGCGTTTCTCTTGAGTCCAGAAGTGTGTGGGTGTTGTATTCAGTATCTACACATCAAGCACAATCCAAATATGTTATAACTCAGGTCAATCAAGCCTTGTTTCATTGTTTTTCAGCTTAGAACTTTGTTACGTGTTTTTGGTCGAATAGGGGTCGATTAGAACATCAAAACCCAAGTTTCATGATCTTGGCTACCATATAACATCAAGAAATCCCTGATGTGATCTTGTTTAGCCAAGAATCATGTTTAAAGCTTCCAAAAACATGGATTAAAAAGAGTTTTTGTATGCTAGATCATGCATAATCAAGAAAACCTCATCAAAATTACTCAAAACTTGTAAAAATACCTTAATTTAGTTGGATTATAAAGATGATCAGCTAGAACTTGAAAGAAGATGGCAGAATTTTGGTGTTAAAATGAAAAAAAAATATAAATAATATAAAAAGGGGGTGGCGGTTTCAAGGGGGTACCCCTACCCCACATGGTGACTTGTCGTGCTTCGAAATACATGTTAAAAGATGATGTTTATCTTCGGTTTTGCGTTTAGGTTCATTTTCGGGTCCCATACGCGTCTCTGATTTGCGAAACGGGCTTCGTTTTTCGCGTTTTTAATGTCAAAAGACTCGTTTTTAAAAACCGTGCATAACCGTCTCGAAATCCGAACACGGTTACGTTATAATCATAATAGCCTCGTATTAAGTTAGTTTAAGTGTTTTTAGGCTTGATTGACCGTTCCTTGCATGTTTGGTTTGTCTTTCATTGCTCCTAACGCAAAGGCGTTTCCCTACCCGGGAGAGTGCCTCGGTTTGCGTGCCCGAGCTCCGAATTGCCTCAAATCTTATGTCATAGTCTACGACACATAACTAAGGTGTTTCGTGAACTCAGAATCTTAAATAGCTCTACCGATGGCCAAATAATTATCGTCAAATAATTAATGCACTGTTAAACGTAAAGTTCTTGTTTAACACGTTGTTTAAGGCTAAGGACACCAACCTCGCATCGTTGGTCCTTAATAGTGTCATGTTAACCATGACGTGCTCTCGGATTCCTCCAAGACATAACATATATCGTTTAGCATAGCACACAAGTCATGCAGGTTTTCAGGACGCGCAATTATTGTTTTAAGCATACTTTAAAGGTTAGGGACCAATTAAGGTGGACTTGGTTTCATCATGGGTATCACAATTGGACATCTTGGTTTCATCATGGGTATCACAATTGGACATCCAAAACATAACAAGACACTTAACAAAATTGTAAAACCCAAACTAGCACCCCCCCCTATACGGTTTTGATGGGGCCCCACCATGGCCCCATGTTTGTGTTTTTTATAAATGGTTTTGGTGGATGTCTAAATTGTTGTATAATACAATTTTGGATCAAATTGAGATCCATAACACATGCATAAAGACATGCATCCTCCTCATTTCTCATAACATCAAAACTCAACCTTCCATTTTTAAAAACCAAACTCCTATTATTCATACATGAATGATGATTAGAAGATGATCTAAGACATTTACAAGCATTGGAAGCATTCTTGGAGCTCTTGGATCTTGATCTTTTTTTATCATCTTGTTCAAAGGCTTGTAGTAAGCTTCTAATCTTGTTTTTAGAATTCTAATTTCATGGTAAACATAGAAGTATAAGTAATCATCTTGAAGCTCATCTAAAGATTACATGAAACCCTAACTAAAACAAAACAAACTAACATGAATATGTGTTATTTTTGGTGATTTTGTTGATCTTTGAAGCTATAGTTGTGTAGTTACTAAGATCTTGCAAGATTCATGTTTAAAAGTATGATCTAAACACATGCAAGTTTAGATCTAGCAAGATCTACCAACAAGAATTTTTATGAACTTGATTTCATACTTAAAAATGGTTTTATAAAACATCGATTTGAAAACATATAAGTACAAGAAATCATCTTGAAGCTCATCTAAAACGCGAAGCACCATTATGCGGTGCCTTCATATGCTCATGTTAAAACATCTACTGACGGGACTGATGTAAGTGGAATTATGTTAACCTTATCAAATTTGAACATAAATTGGCATCTACTGACCTTCATTAATGGTATATATTTGTGTCAAACATCAATTTCAAAGCATACCCTTTTTGTGAAGCCTTTATTTCATACAAAGATGAATATTTATATAAATAAGATATTAAACTAAAGAATAATCTACCATAAAATTGTTCTCAATATTTGTGAAGCCTTCATTTCAAGCTTTTCAAAACCCGTTTGCAATGTTTTCTCAGGAGATACATCAATGTAAGCTGGAAAAAACAACTAAGAAATTTCTCATAGAACTATAAAGAATGGATTATTGCAAACTGGAGTCACGTATATCCTATTTTTTTGTTTAAATTATTAATTGATTATTGCAATAATTGTAACATTAGCAACATTTCATAGGTTGTACACTTTCGATCGTTTCCGTGTTTAATAAAATTCTATATTTTATTTACGAAATATGTAATCATACGATCGAGCGAAATGATATTCACAACATTTCCAGAACAAAATCCAGGTGACACATGCCTTAATACCCTTTACATAGCCTAAAAAATGTGTTGGAAGGGTTAAAATGGCAAACAAGTGATAATACAAGTCCGGGAGCCAAAATTGTCAAAAAAGCAAAATGTTTTTCATTAGAGGGCCATAGGACCGTAAACAAGTGGTTACGGTCCGTAAGGGGTGCCTAGATGCAAACAATTGCCTTGATCACCAAGTTTGGCCACATATTTTCAATTTTTTCCACCTTGCATGATTTTTGCCACATTCAATCTGGTTTAGACACTTGTTAGGACACTAAGCAACTCCTAACACCTCATCAAACACTTGTCATCACCTCCTTGATCCATGCTTAGTATAAATAGGCTCATTGTTCTTCATAATCTTCACACCAATCTTTTCTTTCTCACTTAAAAACTCTCTTGGTCGTTCTTTGAGTTCTAAGCTTCCTTCTTGAACACTTGTAAGTATTTCTCCTAGTCTATTTAATTAAATAGCTAGTAATGAGCCAAAAGTCAAGCAAATTGACTTTTGCTTTGACTTTTAGTTCTGACCATTTTGGTCAAGTCAAAGTTAAAATTGAACTTCACTACATGATCGTAATATTGAAGGTGTCAATCCTTTACGATTACACCCTCTGATCATCATGGTTAGTAGGCGAAATGACGAGTCAAGTGGAGGGATCTGGAGAGAGTTGAGTTTCTAAAAGAAGAAACCAGAAATGAGGCGATCAAAGAAAGAATGGAAAAAGCGGTAAGGCAAAGTTCGCTAAGAATGGCTAAGAAATTTCGTTAGAAAGATTGCCTGATTCTGAGATACGAGGTCTTTATAGATAGTTGATATCTGGGGTATTATACAAGTTCTTTTGATTTTGCAGAAGCAATGGCCTAGAACTTTTATAATACTTTTGCTATAAACCTCCAAACTGCATGCAATATTGAAAAGAACCGAAAGATCTAATCATTTGCAATGCTAAAAAGATTCCTTAAGTGGAACACACCTTAAAGACGAGCCTTCATCTCTTTGTCTGTACGGTAGTACTAACCTGAGCTCTCAAGGTCTCGCACAACCCAGATACAGATATCAATTATGCTATATTCACCTGTAAGATGAAATATAGGGAATCCGGATACGGGAGTATATTCAAGAAGTGGAAACCACAGATAAGTCAAGTTTCATGAATCTATCTTAACATATCTTGAAACATTTGAAAAATGTGGTAAAGCTTAAGTGGACAAACATATTGACAATCTAGGTAAACAAGTTTAAAACTCAACGGTACTGGTGATATGTCTCAATCAACTGATATGATCCTTAGACACAAATTCACAAAAATATGTCTATAAATATAATTGTACATAGTTTACATTGCTTATTACATTGTATTTCAGCTTTACAGATTAAAATCAAAAAGATTTTCGGTGAGTTTTAGCATAAACTTACAAAAATACAAAAAGATTTTATTTCTACATTGTTTTCAGCAAACCAATGTTGGAGAACGGATCTTCGAAGTCTGGTAAGGTGCTAGAACTGGTGGGAATCTCTTTGACAACGGGCTGGGAGCTAATCTGTTAATTTGAAAAGTTAAAACGATGAAAAGTTCATTAATTTGAAACTTTGATTTTGAAAATATCAACAGTTTGTTCGTAACGGGTCAAACCGGGGTCATAAACTTGGACTCGGCAGACAAATCGGTTAACCAAGGTCATCAGCTTGGACTTGGTCAACTGAGTGGATTTTCATAACTGATAAAAAGTTGGAAAGTTCATGAGTTAAAATTGAAAATGTGAAAAAGTTCAAAATTGTGGTTTGGCAAGTTCGGCCGAACTTGCTAAACAAATCAAGTTTAACAATCAGCAAGTTCGACCGAACTTGTAGATGGTTGTATTGTTTTATTGTTAAGTTCGCTCGAACTTAACTGGGCTTTCATATGGGCTTAGTAAGTTCGCCCGAACTTGACTTGGTATAAATACCAATCAAGTTCGGCCGAACTCACTTATCAGCAAACATATTCTCTGAGCGAACTTGAACTGTGAGAGAATTTGATCGATTTTGGCATTTTCACACCGTTACGCTGCCCAATTTGTGTTGGTATTTGATGATTTGCACAACAAGTACCATGGCAGAGGTACTGATTCGTGTTTGAACGGTGTATTGATCATAAAACGAACTAATAAGATCTGAAAATTTAAAATCAGATAGATCTAGGGTTATTTGAACAAAAATGAACATAGATCTGTAATCTACACTCAAAATCGACTGTAAAGTTGTTTTTGATTGAACTTAAACGAAGTCTTGCATGTTTGAACAAGATTGAACTTTTGGGGAAGACGACAAGTTCGGCCGAACTTATTGTCAAGTTTGACCGAACTTGTATCAAAATCTTGTGAAAAACAACTGGTTAAAGGTGCATCTTCTGCCGAACATGTTTAACACTCTGATTTGTTATTATGTGTATAGGTTCGCCCGAACTTATAGATAGAACATGTAAAACACATGTTCGGGCGAACTTGTTAAAAACAGTTTGATTAACACCAATTCAAGTTCGCCCGAACTTGAATAAAAGTGTTAGAAATTTAATGAACTTTTCTCAAAAAACGTGCTAATTGTTTTGCGTCATTTTTCAGGCATAGATTCCAGCGCTCTTATCTCAGTAGAGGTTTCCAAAACTCACAATGCATGCATTACGCTTGACAAGTCTATTTGTCCATCGCTGAAAGAATATGATAGTATCTTAAAGTTTCTCGAAGATAGTCACATTTGTCGAGCGATTACGGAGCGCACAGTATCTTATCGATCTCATATTGTTCACTTCTGGATGAACGCGAGTCTTAGCGATGACGAGAAGACGATCTCTTCTACAGTGCAAGTTGGTGATGAACTCAAGCCGATCACAGTAACTGAAGATGATATCCGAAGGATTCTGGAGCTCAAAGATAATAAGGACGATCCGATTCATTTAGACGAGAAGATGGTTCGTGGGTGTTTCTTCCGCATGGGTTATAATGGGAGTGTGAATAAACCAACGCTAAAGAAAGGGGAAGTGCCAAACCCCTATAAGCTTTTGATGCATGCTCTAATTCACACATTCAGCCATCGCAAAGCCGGGTTAGATGATGTTCGAGATTTTTGGCTAGCATGGCAACGACGCTTATTTTGAAAAAGCCGTTCAACGTTTCGAAGTTGGTTTTTACTCACATGTCGAAGAACATGGAGGATTTGAGATTGTGTTTATATACAAGGTTTATTCAGATGTTGATTGACGAGAGGTATGCCAACATTGCTCGAGATCCGAATGACATTCTTTATTTAGTTCATCTCGACGAGACTATAGTGAAGAAGCTTATTAAGTTCCAGAAACAAGCATCAGCTCCTGTTGCAAAACCTATGTTTGGAGCTATAAAAGATTCAAATTATATCTCTACCTATAACAAATGGAGAAAGGATGGTAGTGATGACGAGAAAGAGCTTAAAGCTGAGCAAGAATGGTTTAAGGAATTCAAACCAAAGGCAAGGAGCGAATGGTTTTTAAAGGCAAAAGCTGAAAAGCCCAAAAACAAATGTGTTGCGAAGAAAGTCGAAACTATGCTTGTCAATGAGGATGAACCTGAAAATGTTGAAGCAGTTGCTGGATCGAGCGCTGCAGTGGTTATTGAGAGTCAAGAAACTGTGAAAACGACTCAAGATGATGTGATTTCTGCTACTTCTGAGAATGAAGAATCTGATGAAGAAGTTCCTGCCAAAGAGCTAAAAAAGACTGAGGCAGAGATTAGAGCAGAAAAGGAAAGAAAATTGGATGCGGATTTTGATCCTAATACTGAAAAGGAATCTGATGAGGAGAGACCGAAGAAAAAGTCTAAACGTACAAAGTCTCCAGCTATAGAAATCTCTAAGAATACTACAGGATCACCTCATACCAAAGGAAAAAGAAAAACAAAGAAAGCTCAGAAAACTATGAGCAAGAGGTATAACAGTAAGGTGAAAGGCACGAAAGCCACACAAGAACCTTCTGGTGCTCAGGAGAAAGGAGCCACACAAGAACCTCCTAGTTATTGTTCATGCTGAAGCTGAAAGGCCAGGAGTTACACAAGAACCTCCTGTGTCTGGATTTGTTGAAGTTCCTATCACTGAATCTCCTACTGCTCCAAAGACTTCTGTTCCTGAAAGTTCTACGCCTAAGAAGTCGACACCGAAAACTGCAAAACCTAAAGATTCAACGCCAAAGACACCAAGGGGAAATCTGTTTGGTGATATGCCACATGGTCCAATCAGTCTCGAAGACTTGGATGCTTTTTTCCCAGAATCTAATGTTGATATGCTAGAGAAACGTGTAAAGGTGTTAGAAGAAAAAGTGGTACAAAATGAAGTCGAGAAAGCAGAGCTTATTAGAAGATAAATCAAAGTGCAGTTGAGAAAGAAATGTTAGATGACAAGGTGAAGGTGTTAGAAAATGAACGTGAGTATTTCAAAGCACTAATTGAGAGTTTGCAAGACGCAAATGAGAAATTGCAAACTGAAATAGCTAATCTAAAGACTATCTAAGCATTGAACGATCGAAGATTCAACAGATTGCAGAAAGTGTTAGCAAATAATCTGAATATTGATTTCATTGCTGAATACGATCGTCTGGATCGTCAGGAAGCAAAAGAGCGTGCTGAGAAAGAGTTAGCTGGAAGTGGTAAAGGAAAGCAGGTTGAGGGTGAAGCCCCTAAATTTTCTAAGACTGCTGAGAAATCTTCTGATGTTCCTGAGAAACCAACTAAAGACGTTTTGAAAGCTTCCGAGTCTGATATCCAAAAGGTTGACGAATCTGTCAAGCCTTCTGATCCAATTATTGTTTCTGAAGAAAAAGGCAATGAAGAAGCAGAAAAAGATAAGAATGAAGATGAAGAGGAAGAAGGTTATGAGGATTGGAACGTTGGAGATGATGATGATGATTTTGATCAAGGTGGTGATGATTTTGATCAAGGAGGTACAGGTTTAAAGATCAATGAAGCTAAAGTATCTGATGAGTTTGATTTTTCTGATCTTATGAACGATGAATCGAATAGGATGGAAGATAAAAGCCAGGGGGAGTCAGGGCAGAAGGGGCCAACTGATGAAGATATTGATTTGTTAGATATTGATCGTTCTGCGAAGCCTGTGACTGCAGTACCTACGCGGCCTTTGATAATAATGTTGGAACATAATGTGGAAGAAGGTGAGTTTGTACATAATTACTCGAAAGAAGATCTGGCGAAACTAGTTGAAGCTGAGAACTTAGAGTTTGATTTTGAGGAAGTTATGAATGTTAACACATTTGAACCGAAAGAGTATCAGTATGAGAGAAGGTTTGAAGCTGATGAGTACAATCGAGTGATAGTTGAAGATTGGTCCTCAGATGATGAATCAGATCAGAAAGCTAAGTATGTTGGTGAAAATTCAGAAAGTTTTCCTACATTTGAAGAGATGTACAAATAGCTTAATGAAGATATGTTGAAAGATAAGATTGCTGAAGCGTTACAAGAAGGAAAGATTCCTAAACCGATGACCAAAGAAGAGATAGTTGAAGCGAAAAAGTCCTGGTTCAAGGAGATGCCCGTGAACATAAGTTTCGACGTCCACTAGCATTCTTCACCAGAAATAAAGATGTTTCTTTGGGAGATATACTGAGTTGGGGATGGTTTAAAGAGCTCAACGTATATGCAATCAAAAGGGAATTTGGAGTGCAATACTTCAAATATCTTGCTGATTTCAAGACATTGCCGTATTAGGATATGGAAGAGTTAGTACAAACAGTGAATGTTACTTATCATATGAAGACAGTTGATCAGTTGTTGTGGAAGATGATTAAGTACGAAGCTAGTAAAGGTTGGAATCACTGGAAGCCGTTTATTCCAAGACGAAGAGTAAAGATCAATAAGGTTACAGGGGAAAAAGAAATAACGTTAATTATGAAACGTCCTAGAGCCATGAGAAATATGCCACTTATGCCGATCAAACAGAACTTTTATCCTTTATTCAAGTGGTGGCAGATGGATCCAGCTACTTGGGAAGCAGTGATTGTATTAAAATTTGAAGATCATCTGGATTGCTAAAGAACGAGTTTAAGTGATGGGTTCATCAGGGTATGAGAGGTTTGTGGAGGACGATAAGGATTCTAGATCCTATGTGGTTGGTTAACTGCTCGAGAGAAGATATAAAATGCCTTCTCTACAGCAAGATTGTTTTTGAAGAAAGAGAAAAGGTACAAGCGATGCAGTATCAGAAAGTTGTTAACGTTTGCTATGCACGAGAGTCAATTCTGGAAAGATGTGGCAGACGAAGTGGAGGGATCTAGAGAGAGTTGATTTTCTAAAAGAAGAAACCAGAAATGAGGCGATCAAAGAAAGAATGGAAAAAGCGGTAAGGCAAAGTTCGCTAAGAATGGCTAACTTTAAAAGACCACCGCCAACTGATCAGACGCCAGATCCGAAACAAGAACGACGAAGGAAGCCGTACAAGAACTTCTTCGTTCGTGTGCGTTAACGTTTATATGAAGACAGAGTTTTGAAGTCTGATAAAAGACGAAGACGATATCTAAGGGGGAGTCTGTTGGTGCATAATGTCTATGTCTTAGTCTATTATTGAGTCAGTATTGTATAGAGCTGAATAGGCTAGGTATAGCAAGTATTTATGAAGTATGTAGCCGAGTTCGCCCATGAAAGGTAACATGTAAGCATGTTCAACCGAACTTGCATAGGCAAGTTCGGGCGAACTTGCATCACCTGGACCGAACTTGTGAGCCTATAAATACCTAGCTCTAGATTCTTATTTGTAACTTTGGCATTTCAGAGGCGAAGCTCTGTCAGTTTGTAACCAGAAGGTTTGATCTATAAAACTGACGTTTAACTGATTAATTCTTGTCTAATCGTAAACACGACGTAATATTTCCGCTATTATGGACATTAGATATCAAATTTAGGTTCCTAAGCATCGAGGATCGGTCCTACACATAAAACCTCAGGAGCTGACAATCACCGCTGCCTTGTTCTTCTTATTGCTTAAAAATCAGATACAGTGCAGGATAATTCCCAGATCGTTGCTAAGTGTTACAAGAATTGCTAGTGTTGAGCGTTTGTGTTTAATTGTGAAAGTAAGTGACAGAATTTGAGAGTAGTGAGTGAATGTGTTGTCCCCTATCGATCTGTTTATCCGATATTTATAGTTACAAAGAAAAACAAACTCTCCTAAAATGATGGGATCCCTTGGAATATTCACCAGTGAACGTTGTTGACCATGTATTGCGGCTTCAACATCTTTCTTTCAACCATTTAGACCAAGTCTTCAGGTGAACAAGTCTCCATGAACGTTGTGATCCTGCAGCTACGTCCTGCATGCAAATAATTAGTAATCACTAGGATACTGCCTTAGGATGTTACCAATATCCCGCTCTGGTATCCTGATCGTTAACAGCTATGATTAAGTCAAGATATAATTCAGGATACGGGCTCAGAATTTCACCCATAACAGTCATGTCGTGAATACCACAAGCCGGTGCTTGGGCATCCTTTCAGGTAACGCATGATTCTTTTGACGATCAGCAGATGTGATTCCTTCGGGTTTGACTGATATCTGGCGCAAAGGCATGTGGGGTACATGACATCTGGTCTAGAAGCTGTGAGATACATCAAGGATCCGATCATGGAGAAGTATAATATTTCATCGACTCTTTCTCCATGTTCGTCAGGAAAAATGTCGTGGTTTGTGGCTAGAGGGGTTGATGCGGGTTTAGTTCCTGTCATGTCAAATCTCTCAAACATGTCATGAACATTGTTGGTGCATGTTATGTGACAACAACTTTGGCTTGGTCTTTGGATATTAAACGAGATTGGATCATGAAGTCTTAAAAAATTCGAGTTTGTTATGAAGTCCAATCAAGTCCAAGTTAGTTTTAGTCCAGTCGAGTTTGTATCTATGTATGTGGGCCTAGCCCAGTTCGCATATGGCTGTGTGTATATAAACAGTGTTATGCTTTAGGGTTTAGGTTAGACACTTGATTGGCCATTAGATAGTTTGAGAGAGTTTGAGTTGAGAGAATTCGTAAAGATAGTGGCTTGGACGAATTCGTGGGATCTTGAGTGGTTGTAAACAATCGGTTTGATAATCACAGAAGATCAGTTTGTGTAAAAAAACTCCCCCATTGATAATAGCTCGCAAAGGTAAACTTTAGTCTTCAGAATCTCATAGTCGTTGGTCTTTCGATAGCGTCAGCTTGAACATGAATTTTGTCAGCAACAGAATCGTCTGGTGAATAAAAATACCGTCTGGCAGTTGTTCAACCTGAAGCCCCAAAAAGAATTTCATCTCTCCCATAGCACTCATTTCAAATTTCTCTTTCATGACTTTCTCAAAGTCCTTACACAACTGTTCCTTTGTCGATCCAAAGATGATATCGTCCACATAGATTTGCACAATAATCAGATGTCCATCCACTTCCTTGGTAAAGAGGGTATTGTCTACAATTCCTCTGGTGAAACGGTTAGCCAGAAGATGTTTGGAAAGCGTCTCGTACCAGGCTCTCGAGGCCTGGTGTAAACCGTACAGCGCTTTGTTCAGTAGGTACAATTTGTCCTTGTGTACCGGATCGACAAACCCTGGTGGTTGGCCTATGTACACCTCCTCTTTTACCTTACCGTACATGAAAGCAGACTTCACATCCAACTGGTACACTTTAAAACCTTTCCATGAGTCGAATGCCAGGAAAATGTGGATAGCTTCAAGACGTGCGACTGGGGCATAGGCTTCGTTGTAGTCTATCCCTTCTTGTTGATGAAACCCTTGAACTACTAGCCGAGCTTTGTTGCGCACAACTACTCCTCTATCATCTCTTTTGCACTTGAAGACCCACCGAGTGTTTATCTTTTTCTATTTTGGTGGTAGGTCAACAAGTTCCCAGACTCCGAGTTTCTGGAATTGCAACAATTCTTCATGCATTGCTTCCACCCAACTTTCATCTTTAAGAGCATCTCTGTAGTTACCTGGTTCAACCTAAGAAACAAAACAACTATGAGAAAATCTAGTTTGAATTGGAGCAACTAAGAATAAAAACAACTTTTATCCTTATTGATCTGATTTTGTATTTTCACTCCAGCTTGTAGTTCTCCTATGATGTTGTCTGACGGATGGTAGGAGACTGATCTCGGCATTACTTTGCCTGGAACATTCACTGTGCTATCCAAATTCGTGACATTTTGATCAGCAAATTGTTCAGATGAAGTAGCTTCATTTCTTGTACTGGTTTCTGCAGCTTGATTGTTAAGATAACTTGTAATCTCTTCCGATCCTTCATCAGAACTGGATCCTCCATCATCAAAGGTAGGAGCTCTTTCAGGATCTGCATTCGCTGGCTGAACAGAAGATGGTTCTGTGTTGTTTTGAATTGGTGTGACTACTGGTTCTGACTGAATGTTGCTCGGACCTGCTTCAGAAGAATTTGTTGCTTGTTGAGAAGAAGAGATCACCAATGGTCAGGTAACTTGCTCTTGATTAGATATTTGATGTTGTTGAAATAACAAGAGAAGTTCTTCCTCTGAAGGTTCTTCTGGAAAGTCGAATGAATTCCACAACCCTTCATAATTGAACAGCCATGGATCACCAGGTTTTTGCATAGGTGTTGTGTATCTCTGGCAAATCAACATGTTGAGCAACGATAACTTGATTCATGCTTGGTAGATAAACTCTCTTTTGCGGACTTGCATAACCAACAAAGAAACCATCCAAAGATCTGGCTCCAAATTTTCCTTCTGGGTCCAGTACAGTACACGGTGATCCAAAAGGTTCTAGAAACTGTAGATTAGGCTTTCGCTGGTTAAGAAGTTCGAACATGTCTTGTTATGTGGCTTAACAGTCATTACGCGGTTAAGGGTGTAACATGCAGACGCAACGGCTTCATTCCAGAAGCTAATAGGCAGTTTTGAATCAGCAAGCATCGTGCGTGCAGCCTAAATAAGCGTTCTGTTTTTTCTTTCAGCTACTCCATTTTGTTGAGGAGTATAGGGGGCACTGAACTCATGATGAATAGTCATTCTTTCGAGCATCTTGTTGTTCTTAAACTCAGTACCATTATCACTTCTGATTTTCTTGATTGGCAAATGCTAAAGGTTTTCAATCTTTTGAAACAAGATCATCAAATTTTCAAATGTTTCATTCTTGCTTTCTTGAAAGAAATCCCACGAGAACCTTGAATTGTCATCGGTGATGACAAGGCAGTATAGATCTCCTGTGGTGCTTTTTACATTAACATGTCTAAAGAGATCCATGTGTAGTCTTTCCAGTGGAAGCGTAATTGAGTTAAGTAATTTTCTTGGGTGTGATTTCTTTGTTTACTTCCCCTTCTTGCAGCTAAGACAAGCATCTGATAAATGAAAACTTTTGAGATTCACCCCTTCCACTAAGTCGTTGTGCACCAAATAATTCATCTTCCTTAAGTGAATGTGACCCATCTTTCTGTGTCATAGAATTGATTCCTTTTCAGTGGCTTTGGATACAAAACACGGTCCTTCCTTTGAAGTAGTGCATGCGACGCTCATTTCCAAGAAATATAGATCGTTTTCTCGTGGAGCGCACATGAGGATCAACTCTTCGGGAATTATGAAACCAGGTTTAAGAATAAGACACTCCTTGTCGTTGAAGTGTGTTGTGAACTTTTTGTCGCAGATTTGAGATATACTTAGTAAGTTGTTCTCGAGCTCAGCAATGTAGTACACCTTGTCGAATGACACCACTCTCGTTTGTAAGAATACCTTCTCCCACGATCCTGCCGCCTTGTGTTCCAGCAAACCCAACATAACCTCCCCTGATAGCTTTTACATTGTATAGCAAAGCTAACATCCCCGTCATGTGCCTGGAAGCTCCATTGTCCATAATCCATTTTGAAATGATAGACCTAGGAAGCCCCTGCACATATGAAAAACATTTTACTTAAAGAGAGAGACCCAAGCCCTTTCGATCTTAGGTGGGATGGCAATGTCGGCCTTTGGAACATTGGCAAGTTTGATTTCCTTTTTGACTTCAACCACTGTTTAGTCCTTAGTTCTGTTTTATCTTTTGATTTAACTGGAACGTTGGTTGATTTTGTGATTACAGGAGATGGTTTTGTTTTTACAACCCAGGTTGTGCCTTAGAAAATGCCTTTTTGATGTAAAGATTTGATTCCTTCTTTTCATTTTTCTTTGATGTTTCACCAACTTCATAGTTTGAAAGATTTTCAATTGTTGGTTTCACATTAGGTTGGAATCATCATTTCTTTTCAAAATCTTTGTGGGCACAAGCTCTGGACCCTTTTTCTTCTCATCTACTTTGAATCTTCTTTGTCCATGAACAGGTTTTGGACGACTTTGATAACATTGTCGAGCAATATACCCAACATTGTTACACCTGTAGCATGTCCTACTGTTGTTTCCAACAGATTGTTCCGAAGCATGTTCACGGAGTTCCTTTTCTTTCTTGAACTCATCGTTGGTTTGTTTGTTAATGATTTCTTTCTCATCTAGTGTGTTTGTACCAAAAACAAACTCAAGTTTCTTTGTAAGATTTGGTTTGCGACGCTTGTAGTCAGTTTTCTCCTTTCAAACCCTAACCCATCCATTTTGTTCTCAGGATAACTTCTTCCTCTTAGGTTAATTTGTTTGTTAGACCTCTTTGGTTTTGAGTAAAAACCAACAACTTGTTTCTCAAGATCAGTTGTGTCAACTTCAATGAGTTTAAAAATTTTATCGATATGATCATAGTTAACATTCTGGATTGGAAAATCTTCATCAGTATATAGTTTATCTGATCCTTTCAGTTTGTAAATCACTACATTTGGATCATCATTTAAACTATTATCTGATGCTGTGATAAAATTTTCATAAAAACTTTTCTTACTTCCAAAAGGTGAACTTGACTCAGATTTCTCATTTTCTGACTCAGCACTATTATAAATTGTCCCGTCAGACTCATTTTCGAAAACATTTTCAACCACTTTGGTCACCACATCGGATCCATAATCCTTTTCAGTTTTGGAATAAGTTACGTCAAGATTGTTAGGCAGCTCGTTACTCTTTTCAATGAGCAAATTTAGGTTCAGTGCCTTTTCCACCCCATATGGTCGTTTCTTAGCATAGCTAGAGTGGTGGAACATGATCGTAACATTTTCCTTGACTATCAACACTCTTCTTTCCTTCTTTATTGTTTTCAGTTTTCGAAGAATGTGATCAATGACGTACATACTGGTAGAATAACTTATTGACAATTTTCTAACCCGTTCAGTTTCAATTCTTGTTTTCTCCAGCTCACTTTTTAGATCAGCAATGGTGTTGATGTGATTGTTAATTGTTATTTTTTGTCCATCATAGTTGCTTTGAGCATTGAAAGCGTTTTGTCATCTTCTTTGATAACTTTCTCATACTGTCGAATGGTCCTGCTAAGTTTATCATATGATTGTCACACCCCGACCCGCAGCGGAATAAGAGTCGGGGCATAATTGGGTTATCACCAAATCTCATGATGTTTACTAATATGTTTCATATTTATTATATTCAAATTACATCTCAAATGTTCAAGTCAAATTCATACAATACAAGGAAAGGAAAATTAAATAAACAATCCAAAATCTAAACTGATTTATTCTTCTAGGCCGTCCTATATGTTTCTTGCTTCAACTGGATCACCTGTATCATGTGTAAAAATGGGGGTTTTTGGGTCAACAAAAGTTGGCGAGTGAACCTTGTTAGAAAACATTTATTATTGATTTCTTGTTGTATTTAATATGGAAAAATTGTGCAATAATCATATGTGAGCAAACGTAAATAAACATACAATAACAAACCACCTTACATGAGTATATGACATGAATGATAATGTAAATGTTGGCAACGTCACGTTCCGCTCATAGGTAATGGGGAACGGACAGCCGATGATGATGTATGTGCGATCAAGGCTCAATCAAACGGAGCCGATCGTATGTTGGCAACGCCACGTTCCGCTCATAGGTAATGGGGAACGGTTCCGCTCATAGGTAATGGGGAACAGACGGCCTATGATGATGTATGTACTGAAAATGATAAAGTAAATCTAAACATTAACCACACAAACAATTGATACATATTGGATACACATTTGATCATGGATATGATGGATGCACAAGTGTTTAAATGTAATAAAAATATGACACATGATACACCCCAAAAAGTGATTAAAACGGGGAATTTATAGAGATTCACTCACATTGGGTGCGTTCGTTTGATGATGTTGAATGCGCACGAGTTTAGAGGGTTGATCGACGAGGAATAGCTAACCTAAATAATAACGAAAAGGTACGGTAAATAAGTGGATTTTATTAACAATTTTAATAGGGTTTTTAGATTTATTTTTGTGAGTTTAAGGTCATTTTCTAACTTTAAAAATATTATTTTTAAGTATTTTTAATTGATTTTTAAATTAAATAAATAAATAAAAATATAAAAAAAATGTTGACTTTTTGGGTTGACCGTTGACCATTGACTTTGACTGTTGACCGGTTCGGACTTGTGTTTGTTTGCGCTGAGTGAGGTTCGAACTTGTGACCTCCCGTACGCGTGCACGCAGCTCTACCAACTGAGCTACGTGTCTAACCCGAAATATTCTAAGTTTTAATTATATATATATATAATAATTAAATGTTTTAATTTATTCGATTTATACTAAACGGATTTAAATGATTGAACCGGTTGCAGGGAAACCGAATCGAACTCGGGTCCCTTGGTTTGTTAGCGCACAGCCCAACCAGTTGGGCTGTGTGACTTATCTGTTAAGCTTACAGTTTTTATTATTCTTAAAAACATTCTGGGTCCTACTCTGATTCAGTAACAAAAAAATTGGTTTTAATTCAGAAAGCCGGTGCGTTTGTAAGATTCGAACTCGTGATGTGCGCTAAATGTTTGCACACAGTCCACCGCTGGACTGTGTGTCTAACCCGGTTTAATATCTTGTTTTAATTAAACTTATACATTAGCTTCGACTTCATCTTCTTCGTTCAAAGACACAGACAACGATATTCGACAGTTCTTGATTAATTCGATTAACGAACATATAAATGATTAAAATGTAATGGACAAAGAAGGTTTTGGAAATGAATGTACCGGAAAGATGATTTTCTCAGAACTCTGGCAAAGGTCGTCGGCTCTGTTTTATGAATTTCGTCTGAGCGGACCAATTAACAGTTTTGATTAACTAATTGTGAAATTAAATGACTAAACAAGAATTATTAAAGAGTTTAGATGTTCGTACCGATTCACAGCGTGATTTTGGAATTTTCAGAGATTTTCTGGCGAGTGCTGAATATCGGTAACGTCGTCTGGGACCGATTCTGATTGAAGGATTTGAGTTAGCAAAAGTCTAACAATGGATAGAAGATGAAAGAATTGAGAAATTTACCGATTCGATGAATGTCACGGTTTTCCGGTGAAAGTCCGGCGTTATCAGAAAACGTTTCCGACGAACAGAAATTAGAGCGAAAGTGCAATTGAAGGTTCTGTGAGTGTTTCCAAATTATGAGATGATGATATTGTTAGTGTAAATCAGGAAGTAAATGATTTCGGTTTTCAACTCCCAAAATCATATGAATCGAGAGAATTGATGACCGAATTGATTAAGAACGTGGGCAGCAATTGATCTATCGGCTATAATCAGTAATAACGATCACTCAACAGTCTGGACAGTTGAAAGCCGATGAGCGGTTTCAGTTTTGGCGCAAACAGATGATTTCACGGGTAAAGTTAAGTTTTATTTGTTTCCTTGTTTACACAAACGAACCAAGTGGCGGAGTGGTTAAGTTGTGTGCTGGTTGTGTCTTCCGGCTGACCTGGGTTCGAAACCCGGCAGCCTAATTTCTTTTTTATTTACTTTATTTTTACTTTTTAACAATTTTAGTTTCCATATTCAAATATGTTTATTAGTTATGTATTGTTTAAAATTAAAATGAGCATTAAATAAGCAACGAAAAATTGAAACTGTCTATTCGATTAATAAACGAAGCGGGTTTTGAAAACCAGTTTTTCGACGGATGTTACAGTATCCCCTACTTTTAGAAATTTCGTCCCGAAATTTAAGTAGTAGTGGTTACAGGAAAAAGATGCGGGTATTTCTCGCGCATTGAGTCTTCACGTTCCCAAGTAAACTCAGGTCCTCGTTTCGACTCCCAGCGTACCCTAACAATTGGAATACGACTCCGTCTTAAACGTTTTTCTCCGAAGTCCATGATCTCTACTGGTCTTTCAATGAAGTGCATAGATTCATCAATCTGAATATCTTCTGGGGAATATGAAGGTTTTCATCGGCGAGGCACTTCTTCAAGTTTGATACGTGGAATGTGGGGTGAATTCTGTTGAGTTCTTCTGGTAGGTCAAGCTTGTATGCTACAGGTCCTACTCTTTCGAGTATCTTGAAAGGTCCTACGTAGCGTGGTGCTAGCTTGCCCTTCTGACCAAAACGAACTACTCCTTTCCACGGTGATACTTTTAAAAGTACATGATCACCAATGTTAAATTCCAAGGGCTTTCGTCGTTTGTCTGCATAACTCTTTTGACGACTTTGTGCCGCTAGAAGATTGTTTCGAATCTGATGGATCTTGTCTGTTGTTTCCTGAATCAATTCTGGACCGGTGATTTGAGCTTCTCCAATTTCGTGCCAACATACTGGAGATCGGCACTTACGACCATATAAAGCTTCGAAAGGTGCCATGCCGATACTTGAATGATAGCTGTTGTTGTACGAAAATTCAACTGATGGTAGATGAGTGTCCCAATTTCCTTGAAGTCTATGACACATGCTCGAAGCATATCTTCAAGAGTTTGGATGGTGCGTGCAGATTGTCCATCAGTTTGAGGATGATAAGCGGTACTGAGGTCTAATCGTGTACCCAAAGCGGCTTGTACGGCTTGCCATGTTCGTGAAGTGAAACGACCATCTCGGTCTGAAATAATGCTTAATGGTACAACATGACGGCTTACGATCTCGCTGATGTAGATACGAGCTAACTTCTCATTCTTGAAGTCCTCGCGAATCGGAATGAAGTGAGCTGATTTTGTAAGACGATCAATGATTACCCATATAGTGTCATACCCACTGGAGGTGCGAGGTAACCCGGTAATGAAGTCCATGGTTATGCTTTCCCACTTCCATACAGGTATTTCAGGTTGGACTAGAAGTCCTGAGGGTCTTTGATGTTCAGCTTTTACTTTGGAACATGTAAGGCACTTGGAAACGAAAACAGCGATATCCTTCTTCAAGCCAGGCCACCAGTAGGTGTATCGAAGGTCTTGATACATCTTGTCGGCTCCTGGGTGTACAAAGTACCGTGTTTTGTGCGCCTCATTCATAAGGAAATCACGAAGGTTATTATGATCAGGAATCCATATGCGATCTAGATAGTACAGAATACCGTCGGATTTAGTTTCGATTTTAAGTTCAGCTCCACAAGACAGCTCCTTGCGTACGTCGTTTTCCGTTACTGAAACATGTTGGGCTTCACGGATTTGATCTTTGATGTCGGTTATGATTTGCGAACATAGAAGACGAATGGAGTTCGCATAACCCTTTCGACTGGGGGCATCGGCCACCACGTTTGCCTTGCCCGAATGATACCGAATTTCACAGTCGTAGTCATTAAGAAGTTCGACCCATCTTCGTTGCCTCATGTTCAACTCCTTTTGGTTGAAGATATGTTGAAGACTTTTGTGGTAAGTGTATATTTCACACTTAGTACCGTAGAGGTAATGTCTCCATATCTTAAGAGCGAACACAACGGCTCCAAGTTCCAGGTCGTGGGTGGTGTAGTTCTTCTCATGAATCTTGAGTTGTCTAGAAGCATAAGCTATCACTTTTCCTCTTTGCATCAGTACGCAGCCTAGTCCCTGCCCTGACGCGTCGCAATAAACCACGAAGTCATCACTACCCTCAGGAAGTGTGAGGATAGGTGCGTCACAGAGTTTTTGCTTTAGAGTTTGGAAGGCTTCTTCTTGTTTGGGTCCCCATATGAAGGGTTTTCCTTTATGAGTTAAAGCCGTTAGTGGTACAGCAATACGGGAGAAATTTGCAATGAAACGGCGATAATAACCAGCCAAACCAAGAAATGATCTTACTTCAGTAGGTGTACGTGGCGCTTGCCATTCCTGTACTGCCTTGATTTTTGAGGGATCAAATGAATTCCCTTGTCATTGACGACGTGTCCAAGGAATTGTACTTCCCTTAACCAGAATTCACATTTCGAAAACTTAGCGTACAACTTTTCTGTCCTTAAGAGTGTAACAATGAGTCGAAGGTGTCGTTCATGATCAGACTTAGACTTTGAGTAGATGAGGATGTCGTCGATGAAGACTATAACAAAACGGTCGAGATAGGGTTTGCAGACTCTGTTCATTAGATCCATGAAGACAGCTGGGGCGTTGGTTAAACCAAATGCATTACCATGAATTCGTAATGACCATAACGAGTTCGGAAGGCGGTCTTTGGGACGTCTTCTTCATGTACTCTGAGTTGATGATAACCAGAACGAAGGTCGATTTTTGAAAAACAGGTGGCGCCTTGAAGTTGGTCTAGAAGATCATCGATGCGAGGTAATGGGTAGCGGTTCTTGACCGTTAACTTGTTGAGTTCTCTGTAGTCGATACACATGTGAAACGTTCCATCTTTTTTCTTCACAAAAGGACAGGTGCACCCCAAGGCGATGAGCTAGGACGTATGAATCGTTTGTCAGTCAGCTCTTGCAGTTGACTGGCTAGCTCTTGCATTTCGGATGGGGCTAACCTATAAGGAGATTTTGGAACAGGTGTAGCTCCAGGTATAAGATCAATGCGGAATTCGACTTCTCTCACGGGAGGAAGTCCTGAAATGTCGTCAGGAAAAACTTGCGGAAAATCTTTTACTACTGGGATGTCTTCGAGTTTCTTCTCCTTGATTCCCTTTTTAACGACATGAGTTAGGAATGTGACATAATTCTTGCGGAGATATTTTCGGGCTTGAAGACAGGACATTAATTTGAGTCCTTTCGAAGGGGTTTCTCCAAAGATTCGTAGAGTCTGACCGTTTGCAAGAGGAATGCGAATGAACTTTTCGCGGCATACAACTTCAGCATGATGTTGGCTGAGCCAGTCCATACCAATTATAATGTCGAAACTTCCCAACTTCATAGGTATGAGGTCAACTGGAAAATCGTGATCGTTTAGGGTGAGAGTACAATTGCGTATAATAGAGTTTAATGAGACCGGTTTTCCGTCAGCAACTTCTACCGTTATGGATTCCATGAGTTTATCATGAGTTTGGTTGAGGATGGGTTCAAATTCTAAGGACACAAAACTCTTATCCGCGCAAGTATCAAATAACATGGATGCATAACTACCATTGATGAGAAACGTACCGTTAACCACATTGTTGTCAGCCCTAGCTTGATTGGCGTTGATGTTGAAAGCTCTTCCTCTAGCAGGTGGAGGAGCTTGGTTAGCCTGGTTTACTGGATTTGCTTGAGCTTGGGCATGGATGATATTCACCAACCGTGGACAGGTGTTCCTGAAGTGGTTCGGGTCTCCACAGTTATAACAAGCCCGCATAGGTTGCATCATGGGGTAGTTGGGTTGGTTGTAGGATTGGGCTACATGTTGGGTAGGTGGTAGGAGTAAAGGTTGTTGGGCTTGACCCACTATCTGATGGTGGGTTTGGGTTGAGGGCTGATGGCGGTTCGTTCGCTGAAGTGCGCGACAGGTTTGAATGGTGTGACCTGCGCGGCCACAGCCGGTGCAATGTTGGCAGGGATGATCAGGAAAGTGATGGTATTGGCAACGATTGCATTTTGGGTATGGGCCGGAGTATGGCTTTTTATATGGTGCAGGTGAGGGGGCAACTTGAGTGATGGGTTTAGCAGGGATAGGGAAATTTCTTTGTGTGACAGCAAAGTTTCTGGTGTTTCGTTTTCTCTTACTAGCAAACTTTGAGGAGGAGGTGGAATGGTTTGAAGTTTGGCCCTCAGTGGGGGCTTTCTTTTTCTGTCCTTAAATTTGCCGTTACGGATACGATTCTCGGTAAGCTCGGTAGCTAGTTCCATAGCAGCTTCAAGTGTTGCAGGCGAAGTGCTTAGAACCGAGTCTTGAATTTTCGAGGGGAGGCCTCGAATATAATGTTCGACTAAACGGTATACTGGGGTGAACAAGTTGGGGATCATTTGGTTCAACTCTAAAAACCATTTGTTGTAGGAAGTATGATCTCCCTCCTTTTGCTTTAACGAGTGAAATTCATCCTCTAACTTTTTGATCTCGCTTCTTGGACAGAAGCGTCTCGTCATGATTTCCCTTAAATCCTCCCATGTTAAGGCCATTGCATCTTCGATTCCTCTCTTACCTTTTTCTGTATTTCACCAGGTAAGAGCTACTCCAAATTGTCTCCCGGTTGCGTAATGTACCTTGCGATCCTCGGGACAATCGCAATTGAGGAAGGTGTTTTCCATTTCCTCAAACCAGTGGAGGAGAGCAGTGACACCTTCGGTCCCTTCAAATTTTGGGGGATCGCAAGACTTGAAGTGTTTGTAAGAGCACTTTTTGGAGGGAGGGTTGTCGACGTTCTGGTCTTCTTGACTGGGAGGGTTGATGGGTTTCTCGGTGAGAGCTTGTTGGACTTGAATTACGATGTCAGGAAGCACCGCGGCCATTTGTTTTGCAATTTGGGTGGCCAAGCGTTCGTTTGACCTTCCTGACCTTCTACCCCCACGTTGCTGCCTAGCCGACATCTACAGGAACATACAGAAGAAGATTGTGAGTTTAAGGAGCCCTTTTAGGTGTCATGTGTCGTAAAAAAAAACATAAACATCAATAATGCAACTACATCCATAGGATGTCTTGGGTTTGCTCATGTTTGGGCCTCCAATGTCCCCCATACTTTCACCTGTATAGTCATGTGGGCCCCCATGACTATTAGCTTAGTAGGATTCATATTGGTGTTGGCGGTTTAACACTCGCCTCACCCAATGAAAACCATGAAATATGTTTGCGAGATGTATGGTCGGAGGGTGTCCAGGTGTAGACACAATGACAACTCAAAGTGGGGTTAGCTCACACGACGTTTGGTATAGCATGCTTTGGCCTAATAGGTCCTTCGTACTCTCATCGTTAGTCCCCAGGTAGGCAAACTGGTCCTTTATTTTGGATTTATACGAATGCCAAGCCTAGACAGGACGTTCCGACTACCGGTACTTGTACCCTTCCAGTTACTACATGCCCGTCATGAGAACTCACTTTGATGTGATTTGAAAAAAATACAAAAATCGTTGTAAAAGTCATGGAAATTGTGTGGTGTGTGTTCTCATGGATATGATATGTTATGAGGATATGATTCATGATGAGCATTGTATAGTAATATGTACTTATGAACATTCTTGCATAACATTGAATGTAACAATAAACATAAAGCATATAAACATCATGAATTTTGTATGTAACACATAAAAAAATTTTAAAATTCTAATCAACTATAGTATAGGCTCTAAGGGTATAATAACCTATCCTATATCCCTATAGTCATGGCTCTGATACCAATCTGTCAAACCCTGACCCGCAGCGGAATAAGAGTCGGGGCATAATTGGGTTATCACCAAAGCTCATGATGTTTACTAATATGTTTCATATTTATTAAATTCAAATTACATCTCAAATGTTCAAGTCAAATTCATACAATACAAGGAAAGGAAAATTAAATAAACAATCCAAAATCTAAACTGATTTATTCTTCTAGGCCGTCCTATATGTTTCTTGCTTCAACTGGATCACCTGTATCATGTGTAAAAATGGGGGTTTTTGAGTCAACAAAAGTTGGCGAGTGAACCTTGTTAGAAAACATT
Source organism: Scalesia atractyloides (assembly GCA_947069175.1). NCBI lineage: Eukaryota > Viridiplantae > Streptophyta > Magnoliopsida > Asterales > Asteraceae > Scalesia > Scalesia atractyloides. The sequence continues at coordinate 39,436,908 of CAMTDV010000006.1, forward strand.
TATTATTGATTTCTTGTTGTATTTAATATGGAAAAATTGTGCAATAATCATATGTGAGAAAACGTAAATAAACATACAATAACAAACCACCTTGCATGAGTATATGACATGAATGATAATGTAAATGTTGGCAACGTCACGTTCCGCTCATAGGTAATGGGGAACGGACGGCCGATGATGATGTATGTGCGATCAAGGCTCAATCAAACGGAGCCGATCGTATGTTGGCAACGCCACGTTCCGCTCATAGGTAATGGGGAACAGACGGCCTATGATGATGTATGTACTGAAAATGATAAATTAAATCTAAACATTAACCACACAAACAATTGATACATATTGGATACACATTTGATCATGGATATGATGGATGCACAAGTGTTTAAATGTAATAAAAATATGACACATGATACACCCCAAAAAGTGATTAAAACGGGGAATTTATAGAGATTCACTCACATTGGGTGCGTTCGTTTGATGATGTTGAATGCGCACGAGTTTAGAGGGTTGATCGACGAGGAATAGCTAACCTAAATAATAACGAAAAGGTACGGTAAATAAGTGGATTTTATTAACAATTTTAATAGGGTTTTTAGATTTATTTTTGTGAGTTTAAGGTCATTTTCTAACTTTAAAAATATTATTTTTAAGTATTTTTAATTGATTTTTAAATTAAATAAATAAATAAAAATATAAAAACATGTTGACTTTTTGGGTTGACCGTTGACCGTTGACCATTGACTTTGACTGTTGACCGGTTCGGACTTGTGTTTGTTTGCGCTGAGTGAGGTTCGAACTTGTGACCTCCCGTACGCGTGCACGCAACTCTACCAACTGAGCTACGTGTCTAACCCGAAATATTCTAAGTTTTAATTATATATATATACTAATTAAATGTTTTAATTTATTCGATTTATACTAAACGGATTTAAATGATTGAACCGGTTGCAGGGAAACCGAATCGAACTCGGGTCCCTTGGTTTGTCAGCGCACAGCCCAACCAGTTAGGCTGTGTGACTTATCTGTTAAGCTTACAGTTTATATTATTCTTAAAAACATCCTGGGTCCTACTCTGATTCAGTAACCAAAAAATTGGTTTTAATTCGGAAAGCCGGTGCGTTTGTAAGATTCGAACTCGTGACGTGCGCTATGTGTTTGCACACAATCCACCGCTGGACTGTGTGTCTAACCCGGTTTAATATCTTGTTTTAATTAAACTTATACATTAGGTTCGACTTCATCTTCTTCGTTCAAAGACACAGACAACGATATTCGACAGTTCTTGATTAATTCGATTAACGAACATATAAATGATTAAAATGTAATGGACAAAGAAGGTTTTGGAAATGAATGTACCGGAAAGATGATTTTCTCAGAACTCCGGCAAAGGTCGTCGGCTCTATTTTATAAATTTCGTCTGAGCGGACCAATTAACAGTTTTGATTAACTAATTGTGAAATTAAATGACTAAACAAGAATTATTAGAGAGTTTAGATGTTCGTACCGATTCACAGCGTGATTTCGGAATTTTCAGAGATTTTCCGGCGAGTGCTGAATATCCGGTAACGTCGTCTGGGACCGATTCTAATTGAAGGATTTGAGTTAACAAAAGTCTAACAATGGATAGAAGATGAAAGAATTTAGAAATTTACCGATTCGATGAATGTCACGGTTTTCCGGCGAAAGTCCGGCGTTATCAGAAAACGTTTCCGACAAACAGAAGTTAGAGCGAAAGTGCAATTGAAGGTTCTGTGAGTGTTTCCGAATTATGAGATGATGATATTGTTAGTGTAAATCAGGAAGTAAATGATTTCGGTTTTCAACTCCCAAAATCATATGAATCGAGACAATTGATGACCGAATTGATTAAGAACGTGGGCAGCAATTGATCTATCGGTTATAATCAGTAATAGCGATCACTCAACAGTCTGGACAGTTGAAAGCCGATGAGCGGTTTCAGTTTTGGCGCAAACAGATGATTTCACGGGTAAAGTTAAGTTTTATTTGTTTCCTTGTTTACACAAACGAACCAAGTGGCGGAGTGGTTAAGTTGTGTGCTGGTTGTGTCTTCCGGCTGACCCGGGTTCGAAACCCGGCAGCCTAATTTCTTTTTATTTACTTTATTTTTACTTTTTAACAATTTTAGTTTCCATATTCAAATATGTTTATTAGTTATGTATTGTTTAAAATTAAAATGAGCATTAAATAAGCAACGAAAAATTGAAACTGACTATTCGATTAATAAACGAAGCGGGTTTTGAAAACCCGTTTTTCGACGGATGTTACAATGATTCTTTTACAGTGTTATAATCATATGTCAACTTATCATTGTATGATTTAAGTACTTTAAAAGCTTTTTTCTTTTTCAGCACATTCTTCACATGCCTTGTCACATTTTAAGCATGACCTGACCATTTCGTCAGTTTGACCGTTGGTTGTTTCTTTTGCAGTTTCAACCTTTTCTTCCTGTTTCCCCACACTGACTACCTCTTTCGCATTAGCCATAAGAGCTTTGTTGGCGATGTCAGGTAGGCTCTCTAATGTCACAGGTTTGGTTACATCGATTACTTCAACACATTCTGTCTTTATCTCTTCACTGCTTTCATCTTGATGACTTGAATCAAAACTACCTGCAAAAGTTTTAAGAATTGTATCAAAGAAACACGGTTTAGGAGTACCTCTCAGACATTCTTCTTTTCTGCTGATGATGTTCTAAAATAGTCTGCAAGAACTTCTTCCATTTCTTTTTCTGAGACTTCCTCTAATGATTCAGGTTCAAGTTAATCCATGATTTCGGCTACTAGAGCAAGACTTTCTTTCTTTGTGATAAAGTTGTTCCAGTTGAACCCTTATCTTCTTGCATGACTACAAGATCTTTATCTTTTGTGTCCGAAGGTCCGTCCTCGATTTGCACCATTCTTTTCTCAGGCTGTGGTCGGTGATAAATCGCCTTCTTATAGTAATCATCCCCAAATGGATTATGATTTCCTTTGACTTCGCGATTTGGACATTCACGCTTGAAGCATGTAACTTTGAATTTATCAAATCTGAGTTTTCCATCAAGACCTCTCAAATCGTCTCTCCCTGTGATTTCCATGAAGCGCTGAGCTCTTCGAACCACTGCTGCCATACACCACATGATCTATCAACTTCATCTCTTCCAGATCAATCTGGTCATAATCTTCTTTTGTCATTTCCGGATTTCTGATTCTCCAGCGACTAAGCTTTCATAAGATTCCAGAACTGCTGAAAGTAATACCATGTGTTGCTTTGCGGTTTGCTCATTAAAGTCTTGAGCATTCTGGAGGTTTACTGCAATATTACATTGTAATATTCGTTGGTTGGAATTTGATAGATTCTGATGGTTGTTTTGTGGTTGGTTGGAGCTTTGAGACGATTGTTGCCCCTGATGTATATTTGGATTGAAGGAAGCAAACGATTGAAATCCACTTGACTGATTTGAAGGTGGACTTGCGTTAGAACTAGCACTGAAGGCTGTTTGAATCTTTGGGCTCTGAACAGGTGTATTTGGATTTCCTTTGTAGTACAGACTCACATCCTGTTGCGATTTCGATCTTTTGTTTTTTGATGTCTTCTACATTTCTAATTCATGCCCTAACTTTATAATATAAAATTATTAAATATTAGTGATATTAATAATATATACTACATTAATGGAGATAATGCTATATAACATTTATTGTAGTCTTTTATTATAAGTTAGATGATCTCTTGTACCTCTTTAATATACACCTGAATTAACAATATCAGTTATTTTTTCTCTATAATTCTTCTCATATTTTTGTGCTATTAGGCTAGTTTTACAACATGTTATCAATAGAAATTGCTTATGAAGTTGGATTGCATCATTGGATCATCGTAAGATTCAACAAATTTTCGTTCAGAAAAAAAAGTAAGTCTACATTTGGTTTTTATTTTTGCCAGTTACAATCATGATTTCGTGTACAACGGATTCAACATTATTTTCGTATTATCAGAAAATCAATAAATTATGTTTTCTTTTTCTTCATAAAATTGCAAAGAATTCATCTTAAGTTACTTTATATATATTTTTCTATTTCACTTATGATCCTAAATTCCACTTATTTGTAAATATGATGACCTGTGCTTAAATTGATTGAATTGGACATTTTAACATATCATAAAAGATTAAAAGTAATGCAATAAATATAAAATTGATCTGTTATTTGTTTTTTTTTTCAGACATTGATCATTTATCATATGTGATACGCATTGTTTTATTAAGGGAAGTTTCTATTTAGTTGGTCATCGTTTACGAAATCACTTATTGCGTAGGATCAATTCGTTTTTATATTCTCGAAACAATATATTTGATTATTTTAAATAGAATAATTTCCAAAAAATAAGTCGGCTAATAAAATATTCTTATGATTATTATGACTTATTTGTTGTAATTTAACTTTAATTTTAGTTTATAGATATAAGGGGTTAAGTTATTCTACAAAGACTACTAATTGTAAGAAGTGTAAGAAGCCACCAGAGAGTGACAAGTGTTCTAGAAGATTCAAGTGAGAAGGGTAATTTTGTTACAAGAGCAGAGAGAATATGCACATGCAAGTCACATGCTATTTCCGCTTCAATTTTTAAACGTCCGTAACTTTTTTATGCATCATTTGTTTAAAAAAAATTATACCATAAAATCAAGCGTTATCTTTAATATGAGTACCATATTGTTATATTTTTCAAAAAAAAAATCAAAAACCCAGTTGTGTATAGACACAATGAACATGACGTAAAACACAATGTAAAGTAGAGTAAAAACACAATTAATGACAACAGATAAAGACACAATGGACAACAGATTAAAACACAATGACCATAACCTTGACGTATAACACAATGTCATAATGTATAACACAATAAGTATCAAACTAAATAAAATCACAATTGATGACAATAGATAAAAGACACAATTGATAACAGATAAAAGACACAATGGAGAGCATATGAAGACACAATGGAAAACAAACTAAAAACACAATACACAACAAACTAAAACACAATGGATAACAAATTAAACACAATGACCTGAACAAATAACGCAATTTATAGAAAACCCAGATATAACATCATCTTCATTGTGTCAATATATTGTGTTATAGGTTCTTATAAAATATACACATGCAAAACCCCGAAAACCTAAACCTCCCACTCCCACCCCTGCTCCCACCCCAACCCAAAAACCTATAACCCCCACCCCCCCCCCCCCCCCCCCCCCCAAAAAAAAAAAAAACTATACCTCACCAAAAAAAACCCCCAAAAACCTAAAAAAACTTAACCCCTCCTAAAAAAAACCCTAACAAAACCCAACCCAAGCTAAAATGCTAAATGCTAAACTAAACCCCCAAAAACCTAAACACCTCCCCACCCCCCACCCCCCCCCCCCCCCACAAAACCTAACACCCCCACCCCACCCAAAGACATAGTTGAAAGACACAATGACGTGAACCTTTAACACAATGCAAAAAAAACCCAGTAAAAATGAAAATTTTTATTTTATTTTTATATGATAATATGGTGCTCATATTAAAGATAAAAAACGCTCGTTATTATGGTGAAGTTTTTTTTTTTTAAAATGTCGTATGAAAAAAGTTATGGACGTTTTAAATCGATAGGAGAACTGGCATGTGCCTTGCATGTAGAGAGAGAAAATCAATAAATGTAGAATTCCTTTTATGTCCTTCTATTATCTTCTTTTCTACAATTAATCTCAATCCTCCAAATCTAAGATCAATGGACTAAAATCCTTCTTACCCTTCTTACAATAAGAGTCCTTTATATTTGATCCTTTCTCCTGATATAAGTATGTTTAAACTAGTTAGTATAATACAAACTTTGTGAAAAACTTCTTACGAGATATCAATATGATGGAATTATGATATTAAATATCTAGATAATTGCTTGAGTTGTTTCTTATTTTATCTTATGGTTATTTGATTCCTCGAAAAAGAATTGCAATTTGTTAATATTTGGTTTTGGATTTTATTATTAGCATTTCCTGCCTATACAAATCTGCATACACCCGAACGTGTTTAGATTTGTTTTTGGGTCATGGTTTATTGATGATTAATTCTGAAGTTAGGGAAACTGATTTACAAGTATATTTATATTCTTATGTCCAAGTCTTGAGCTCTCTTTTACTTGGTTGATTATAATACTCACACCCCTTTGGCTTTAAATTAGTTAAGTTGTGATTGCATTGCCTCCAAGATATTATAACGTAATTCATATATCATAATTTCTTGAATGGCATAATTTGTATTTATGATATATACATTGTTTTGGAGATGTTATTAAATATGTATATTGAAATTATTGGATAAAGTAATTAAAGATCAAGGTTGGTTGTTTTCACTCGCAAGAAAGTATAAATATGCTCATATTTGACATTCAAAGTGTCATACTCGTTGTATATCATTATCAAGTTATAAAAGGTCGTAAGATGTTATACCGGTAATCTTATATGACTCGTCCTTGTATCTCATTATCAAGTTATAAAAGGTAGTAAGATGTTAGACCACTAATATCATATGACTCAGACATATAATTACTTCTCACTTGATGTTATGTGAAGAGAAGTTTATTTATAAGGGAAAATGAAATAAAACAAATGTTGTTTGTTAAACCTCAAATATGTTTCTGAAGTAGCAATATCAATATAAGGGTGTTAAAGGTTTAAAGTTACTATATTAGTATGTCTAAGAAAATAATGAAAAACCATAAAACCTGTTTGTTTGTCATTGAGATCCTGGACATCATTGAGAAAATTTGTAATGATGGTCATATTAATAATGTGATTGACCATCAGAAATGCAATGATGATCACGAAATAGACCATCAAAAGTGGAAAACTAAGAAGTGATGTTAACCAGGTTTCATAGACAGAAGGTTCTTAGTCTAATTGAAAAACAGAACCCGTCTATAACAACAATGACTATATGCTTAACACATATAACAAGATGGTTTGAACTTTGAAGTTTTAATACATTATCTCGTATATTATATTTTAGATTACATACGTGTAAGTAATACATATATCATCATAAACTAGAAGTTTATGGATCATAATTATTTTATTAGTTGGCATGACTAGTTAGACCACAACGAGTCAATGATGATGTGAAACATAATGAAGAACTGAAAAAATTCTTCAAGCTAATAATTAAGCATGTCATGTTTGCTCTTAAGGGAAATTAATTATTTACCAACCAAAGTAAGGTGAGAACCCCTAATTAGTCTGGAAGTAGTTAAAGGATATGCATATTCTAACATAGTAACATTTAGTGTTTTGAAATCGATGCATCGTCTAAATGGTTATCATATTCACAACTTGAAGTTGTATGATATGTGGCTTAGCTAATGAGATAGCAAGCACATTATTCTAGATTATCATATTCATGGTTATAATAACGTTGAATTCAATTTTCGAGTTACTATGATTGTTGGAATAAGTATCGTACCTTCTAATGTTTATACACAAATTTCTTTTGTTGAAGACGTTCACCAAGGTCTACGATAATTGAAAAGCGAATAATCATGAGAGGAAAAGTTCATGTTTATATTTGAGTACATGTAATTATACATGCAGTAACATTAATTCACATCAAGTCAACGAGTTGTAATTGTTTATCCCCATCATAGTTGGTTTTTGGTCAGGAACCAAATATACTCCATCTAAGAATTTTGGTTGTGCGATATATATTGAAAATGATCCACCACGACGCACAAAACCTCAAAATTGGTTGGGAATATATGTTGATGTATGGAGCGTTAACGAGATATTTGTTTACGACTCAATTAATTGATGCCCATCTCAATGGGTCAACATTCCCAACACAGGGGGAAATAAAAGGCAGATGGAAATAGAAGTGAGTTAGAATGAATTATCATTGATCCTTGTACTAAACAATATGAGCCAGAAGTTCAAAGAATAATTCATTCACAAAGATTAGCAAATCAATTACCAGACGCGTTCACTGACCTGAAAAGAATGACTAGCTAAGTCACATATGCCAACTGCTAAGGTTCCAAATTAAGATTATTGCACGTATTGGTGATAAGTCTATGGCGCGCCTGAAGCGTGGTAGTCTAGTCGATTCCAAGAACAAAAATCTTCAGGAAAAGGGAGCAAGTAATGAAGTAGGTCAATTCGAGGTGTAGTAAAAGGTCTCCTGAATAGACATTAGATATCATGGTTCCAAAAGAACCACAGGTACCTGAAATTAAAGAGCTCTCGTTAATTTGTATCATGTCGAAATATATATGGAATCGAATTGAAGTCGACGTCGTTATACTTTTGTATATAAACAACACTTGAAATGATAAAATGATAAGGATCAAAATTTAAGATCTGCCTATGAGAAATGATTGGCTAAAAGCGAAAAGATGCGAAAGGAAGAGTTGAATTGTCACACCCCAACTGATGGCAGAAACATCGAGGCGGGATGAAATAGATTGCTCATTGCTCATAAATACTTTTTGGCGACAATATTTAAATAAAACCAATATTTCATTCATAACAACATTGTCATACATTACAAGGAATTTCAAATACAACAATAACAAAGGGAAAATTTGATACAACATTTTATAAACCTAACATCTATATGTGTATCCAAGCATCATCACTACTCCAATTTCATGGCAAAATCTTCATCAACCTGTAACATGTTAAAAATACGAGTTCAATGCAAAAGCAAAGGCGAGTACACAAGTTTGGCTATACATTGCATAAGTATAAAAGTGTAACTCGAATCCACATGGTAATTGTAAGCAAAGTTCATACTAATCTTGCAATACTAGATCAAACCCCGAGTTTCCACAAAAGTTTTAATGAGATCGAGCTTCCCTTGCCACAAAAGCGACAAGACTAAAATGAGAATGAATATCTTAACATAACCCCGACGGGCGGTGCTACTCCTATAGCGCTATTTATGATAAGTTGGGCTAGCTAAGTTAATGATCAAGCATGTATAATCAAGCATGTATCTAGGCATAACAAGTATTCATGTATAAGGATTGAACATGTAAAAGCATGAGTTGTGTGTATTTGTGTTTTGATAGGTAAACATGTTACAACCCAAAAGTGGTTAAAACGGTAAATGGGTCGAGTGTACTCACGGTTTTGCTAAGTGTTCCACTTAAGTAATCCCGGGAGCTTTGTTGTGATGTTTAGAGTTTGGCACCTTGTCCTTCTACAAGAAGAACATAGGTATTAGTTAGGAGCGTAACGGTAGATTTGGGTTAATCGAGCGAGATTACGGAAATAAGAATTAAAGTATTATGTATGAAAATATTCACTAAGACATAGCACTTGTTTCTTGACACTATGATAACCCGAAAAAGGGTTGATATGGTTTCATAGGTTCGAGACCTATTAGAATCGTGCAAGGAACTACTTACTTTAGTGATAAACTTAATAACTCGATAGATGATTACTTAGCCATTATCAAGGTTTCGGTTTTTAGGATTATATTATAGTCCATAATATATACGTAGTATTGAGATCATGTAGGAGGTGAGAGGATTAACCATCCACTTTGGTACCTCATAAGTATTCAAGTAAGTCAAGCATGGAGGTAGGATGATAAACATCCATTTAACCTATTTATATGATTCACCACTACACAAGTTGTCATAGACAACAAGGAGGGTCATGAATATAGAAAAGAATGTAAAATGACAAGAATTGTAAAGTGTGTCACCATGACATCAAGTAGCCAAGTGAATATAACCCGGAAAGCACACAAGGACACACGTCAATGGCTAGGCGGGGTTGTGACACTTTAGAACTAGCAAACTACTTGAGATAATGATGAAAATCATCAAGGATGTGTGGTCTCAAAGTTTGGATAGCCAAGGCCAACCAAGGTGGACACACATGAACAAGTTATGAACTTGCACCACTTGTGAGCTTGAAGCTCTATGAAAATAGAAAGTTTGTAAGGATAAATCCTCTTGTTTGGATGTCTCAACCTTGTTTTTAAGCCTAACCAACCACAAGAAGTGTTGTAAGCATTCGGACATAGGTTTGAGATGAGTTTGACTCAGGTTTGATGAACATAAACAAGATTTGAAAGAGTTTGAAAACAAACATAAAGTTTTGGGACACTTTAGGGGCATTTCTAGGTCTGAATTATCCATGGAGAACCCTTGGATTCAACCCTAAAGATTATCCAAGTAATATGGAAGAAGAATCAGGTAAAAAGACCAAGATTTGAGCAAGTTATGCTCACTTTTGTAAAGGTGGTACAATCTGCCTGAAAATTCTATTCAAGGGTTTTCTTGAGATGATTTGAGAGTGTTTGAGTGAGATTAGATGGAGTTTGGAAAGTGGAAATGGTGTGGAATAGGGTTGGCATTTATAGGGAAGAGTTAGGAGGGTGTTTGGTGAGTTATAATGAGGTTTAGAGGTGATTGAGTGAGTGGATTAGTGTGGGATTCGTGCAAATTCGCTAGCCAAAACAATTCTGACCCGCCCAGCACTCCTTGCGGACCTGGCTTGGGTGCAAATGTTGTTTTGCTACAAGGTGACGGGTTTAGACCATTTCTAAAGATATTTTATGACATTTTAAGGTGTATTAGGGTATCATGAGCATAAGTAATATGTTATAATGTATGTGTATGCATCAAGTGATCGAGATCGAGTATAAATATCATATAAATCATGTATTAAGTATAAAAATCATGTATTAACAAGTATGTCATGTTTTCGAGTATGCACATCATGTGTATGTATTGTATGAGTATGTATAACAACTATAGGGACAAAATGTATATTTCCATTATGATTCAAGTCTCGATTACAACGTTTACAACGAAATGAAGGATACGAATACAATAGACTTCTAAAAATAGAATTACAACACGAGTCTGCTATAAATAGAAAGTATGGAGACGCGAGGCGTTACAGTCTCCCCTGCTTTAGGAAATTTCGTCCCGAAATTTAGGAAGTTGCGACGAAGAGGTGCGGATACTTAGTCTTCATATCACTCTCGAGTTCCCAAGTAAACTCGGCACCATGTTTCCCTTCCCAATGGACTTTTACGATAGGGATCCGACTGCGCCGTAGCTGCTTGACTCCTCGGTCCATGATTTCGACCGGTTTTTCCAAAAAATGCAAGGTCTCATTGATTTGAAGATCTTCGAGCGGAACTTGAAGTCCTTCTTCGGCTAGACATTTCTTGAGATTTGAAACATGAAACACAGGATGAACATTGTTGAGCGTTTTGGGTAGGTCCAGTCGATATGCTACCTTGCCAATCCTTTCCAAGATTTTGAAAGGATCCACGTAGCGAGGAGTGAGTTTGCCTTTCTTACCAAAACGGACAACGCCTTTCCAAGGGAATACCTTGAGAAGTACATGATCACCTATATTAAATTCCAAGGGCTTGCGTCTTTTGTCGGCATAGCTCTTTTGTCGGCTTCGTGCTTTGAGGAGATTATCACGTATTTGTAAGATCTTGTCCATTGTCTCTTGTATCAGCTCGAGACCGGTGATTTGTACGTCTCCAATCTCATGCTAACAAATAGGCGAACGACAGTTGCGACCATACAATGCTTCAAATGGATCCATTTCAATACTAGCATGATAACGATTGTTATACGAGAATTCAACCAAGGGTAAGTGCGAATCCCAATCGCCGCCAAAATCGATTACGCATGACCGAAGCATATCCTCCAAGGTTTGGATAGTATGCTCAGTTTGACCATTAGACTGAGGATGAAAAGTGGTGCTAAGATTAAGCTGAGTGCCAAGGGCGGATTGAAACGTTTTCCAAAGGCGAGAGGTGAAACGAGCATCGCGATCAGAGATAATATCAAGAGGAGTACCATGGTGACTAATGATTTCATCCGTGTACGAGCCAATTTCTCGACTTTGTAATCTTCACGAATAGTGAGAAAATGTTCGGATTTGGTCAATCGGTCAATGATGACCCAACTGCTGTCATGACCATATGAAGTACGAGGCAATTTCGTGATGAAATCCATGGCTATGCTCTCCCATTTCCAGACAGGAATTTCTGGTTGTTCGAGCAAACCAAATGGACGTTGATGTTCTGCCTTGACTTTGGAACACGTAAGGCATTTGGACACGTAGAGAGCGATATCACGTTTCATTCCAGGCCACCAATAGGATGCATGCAAACCATGGTACATCTTATCAGCTCCAGGATGGACGGAGTATCTGGATTTGTGGGCTTCATTCATCAAAGTGGACCGAAGATTGAGACGATCGGGAATCCAAATACGACCATGGTAGTAAAGAATACCATCAGGTTTAGCTCGAGTGGGTTTTCGACTCCACAATTCAATTCGCTATCGATATTACCCTCGTTAATGACGGTAAATTGTGCTTGTCAAATCAACTCGTTGAGTCTTCTCACGATTTGGTAGCAACGAACACTCTTAACATGAGTCTTACGACTAAGTGCATCGGCCACGACATTCGCCTTGCCAGGGTGGTAGCGAATATCACAGTCGTAGTCGTTTAACAATTCTACCCAACAGACGCATTTTGATTTCCTTTTGATCAAAGATATGTTGGAGGCTCTTATGGTCGGTGAAGACCGTACACTTTGTACCATAAAGGTAGTATCGCCAAATCTTTAATGCAAAAACAACTGCACCCAGTTCAAGGTCGTGAGTAGTATAGTTTTTCTCATGTATCTTGAGTTGTCTCGACGCGTAAGTGATTACTTTGTCTCGTTGCATGAGTATGCAACCAAGACCCTGGTTAGAGGCATCGCAATACACGACGAAATCGTCGTTCCCATCGGGGAGTATGAGGATAAGAGCATTACAAAGCATGTCCTCGAGCGTTTGGAAAGATTCCTCTTGTTCAGGACCCCAAACAAAAGGTTTATCTTTTTGAATCAACGAAGTCAAAGGAACGACAATCTTCGAGAAGTTCAAGATGAAATGACGATAATACCCAGCTAGGCAAAGAAACTAACGAATTCCAGAGGGCGACTTAGGTGCAATCCAATTCTTCACAGCTTCTATCTTTGCAGGTTCAACATGAATACCGAGTTCATTGACGGTGTGACCTAAGAATTGAACCTCTTTTAGCCAAAATTCTCACTTGGAGAATTTGGCATAAAGACGTTCGGTTTGCAAAAGCCGAAGAAGACGCAAATGTCGTCCATGTTCTTCTTTCGTCTTGGAGTATATTAGGATATCATCGATGAATACAATGACGAAATGATCGAGAAAAGGCCTACATACGTGGTTCATGAGATCCATAAACACTACAGGTGCGTTAGTCAAACCAAAAGGCATGAACACGAACTCGTAGTGTCCATAACGTGTGCGGAAAGCAGTTTTAGGTACATCTTCCTCGGAAACCCGAAGTTGATGATAGCCAGAACGGAGGTCGATCTTTGAAAAGCACTTCGCGCCTTGCAATTGATAAAAGATATCGTCAATACGAGGAAGTGGATAATGGTTTTTGACCGTAAGCTTGTTGAGCTCATGATAGTCAATACACATGCAGAATGATCCATCTTTCTTTTTGACGAAAAGAACGGGAGCGCCCCAAGGAGAAGTACTAGGGCGTATAAAGCCTTTATCAAGAAGCTCTTGAAGTTGGCTAGATAGCTCTTGCATCTCCAAGGGTGCTAGACTATAGGGAGCTTTCGCAACAGGGGTTGCGCCAGGGATAAGATTAATAAAAAAATTGACGGCTCGAGGAGGCGGAGGACCAGGAAGATCCTTAGGAAAAACGGAAGGAAACTCACAAACGACAGGAACATCACTTATGCTAGGACCTTTGTCTTTCTTTTCCACAACATGGGCGATAAAGGCAAAGTACTCCTTACGCAAGTACTTGTTCGCTTTGATGCACGACATAAGCTTGAGACCTTTAGAAGGTTTCTCACGTTGAGATGTAGAGAATCACCTTGAGGAAGGGGAGGCAAAGTACTCCTTACGCAAGTACTTGTTCGCTTTGATGTACGACATAAGCTTGAGACCTTTAGAAGGTTTCTCACCATAGACGTGTAGAGAATCACCTTGAGGAAGGGGGAGGCGAATAAATTTTTCGGAACAAACAACTTCGGCACGAACTCGCATAAGCCAATCCATGCCTACTATGATGTCGAAACTACCCACTTGCATGGGAATGAGGTCAATGGAGAACGAATGATCGTTAAGAATCAAAGAGCAACCAGAAAGAACAGAATCAACGGAGATGGTTTTACAATTAGCGACTTCGACAGTGAAAGGATTAGGCATTTTAGATGGTTCGCACTTAAGCAAGGGTTCAAATTCTAGCGACACAAAACTCCTATCAGCGCCATTATCAAATAGACATGTAGCATAGATATGGTTCACAAGGAACGTACCAGTAATGACGTTGTTAGAGCTCAGGGCTTGAGTGGAAGTAAGCATGAAAGCTCGCCCCTTTGCAGGCTTAGGCTGCTGCTGTTACTGGTGCTGATGTTGATGGTTGAGAAGAGGACAGACATTGGCGAGATGATTGAGATTGCCACATTTGTAACATGCTCGCACGGGAGCATTCTGACGTTGGGGTTGAGTTTGGTTCGGGTTAGGGTTAGGGACAATGGCTTGGTTGTTTTGAGGCTGGCGACAATGGCTAGCGAAATGCCCCATCATGTTACAGTTGGCGCATTTCCGACACGGGGTGGATGGGAGATGGTGGTAGGTGTACCATTCACACTTAGCCCAAGTGCCGGTGTAGTTTCGTTTGGGTGGATCGTTGTTTTGGGTGGAGGATGACATTTAAAGGCGTAGGGGTAGGAAGAATGACAACCGCGTTGTTTTGAACCGAAGCCTTCTGCTTCTTGTTCTTGAGGTTGTTCTTTTTTATTTGAGGGGGAGGCGACTCGTCTATTTGATATTGGCGGTGGCTTGGTGCGCATGCTTCGTAGGAACCTTGTCGTAGGCCCCCATGAAGGATGCAGTTGTGGTTAAGCTGGATGGTTATGCTAAAGGCTTCTTCGAGCGTTCTTGGGTTTGCGGCGGCTACGTGATTCATGATCACAGGCGAAAGCGAACGAATAAGCTTAGCTATCGCCTTGGGAACCGTAACCACCTGTCCAGGACAGACGATACTTAACTGTTTGAAGCGAGCGATCAGCCCCTCGGCGTTGCTCCCCTGCTGTGTGAGATCCAGAATTCGTTTTCAAGCTTCTGGGTCTCGTGGGGAGGACAGAACTGATCCCTCATGAGCTGCTTAAGCTCGTCCCAAGTTAGAGCGTGAGCTGCTTCGTTGCCACGCTTGTTGCGTTCCGTAGTCCACCACTCGAGGGCTCTCTGGCGAAAGACCCCGGTAGCGTTGAGGGTTCGAAGGTCATCAGGGCATCCGCCCTGGAGAAAGGTAAGCTCCATCGCGTCAAACCAATTGATCATGGCAGTTGACACCGTCCATGCCAGTGAATTCTACTGGTTTACAAGCCATGAAATGCTTGAATTGGAAGGACGTTTTGGGGTTGTCGGTTTAGAGTCGGCAAAGGACTTGGGTGTCTCGGTATTGATGGTTTGAAGCTGGCTAACGATATCAGGGATAACGCGGGCCATTTGATCGGCCAGTTGCTCGGCGACAAGACCGAAGAGTTCCTGCTTGGAGATGGAGTCCTCATTTTTGTTGTTGTTGCTGTTGGACCCCTTGTTGGACCTCTTGGACTTCTTGTTCGAGATTGGGGAGTTCATCTAGAGGTTCAACATAGAAGAAAAGGGGATGAGACTTGATCAAAATATGGGGAAAACAAGTTGTGCATGAATAAGCATGTATAAGGTTCAAGCATGGTTCACATAAGATTGCATGGGTTCATCCAGTATAGTTCACAAAGTTTGCATAAATTTATTAAGTATAACACGTATAATCACGTATGGATGCGAATAAGGAGTATAAATTTAGTTTGTTCACAAGGAATAGTATTGTTTTTTATTGCGATAAATGTGCGAAATGTGTAACGGTTTGAAACGAATAAGGTAACAAGTATAAAATCACATAAAAATTGAGATAACATAAAAGATTAATCAATAAAACATGAGATTGTTTCGGGTAGAGAAACGTCGACAATTCCAAAGTGGTCGAAGATCCTTTCTAATTAGAGAAACGTGCTTTGGCCTATAGGTAAAATACTCTCATCGAGAAGCGACTAATGGTATTTAACCCTTCCAGTTACTACATGTCTCTAATCGATTAGAAAATCGAAACTTTGGCGAGAACGAAAATCAAGGAATGGGACTTAATCGACAAGGTGCGGGTTTCACCCCTAACTTGATGATTTCGTACCCTAAGTGTGGTTGTTTCTTACTAAACGAGGAGCATATTCCGACTCGTTTGTAAAATCCACTAGAGTATGAAATGGAACTTTCCATCAAGATGTGGATGTCACTCCTAACTTGATGGTATAACTTTGTGAAAAATCGACTACGCGGAATGAGGGATTTCACCAAAAATTGTAAGTCATTGGACCTATCTTGGTGCAAATCGCCTCATTTGCATCATGAGTGTCTTCAAGTCTTCAAGTGTATTATGTAAAATGTCTTAGGAAAGACATTATGTAAATTTTAAGACCAAAAGATAAGGAAGAAGCAATGAGGAAGAATAAAGTTTTAAGCATGATATAAGAATGGTAAAAAATGGACGCTTGAACTATAGACTAGGGCGAACATGACCATTCTACATAATTCCCTATAGTTATGGCTCTGATACCAATCTATCACACCCCAACCGATGGCGGAAACATCGAGGCGGGACGAAATAGATTGCTCATTGCTCATAAATACTTATTGGCGATAATATTTAAATAGAAGCCATATTTATTCATAACAACATTGTCATACATTAAAGGAATTTCAAAAACAACAATAACAAAGGCTATTTGATACAACATTTTATAAACCTAACATCTATATGTGTATCTAAGCATCATCACTACTCCAATTTCATGGAAAAATCTTCATCAACCTGTAACATGTTAAAAATACGAGTTCAATGCAAAAGCAAAGGCGAGTACACAAGTTTGGTGATACATAGCATAAGTATAAAAGTGTAACTCGAATCCACATGGTAATTGTAAGCAAAGTTCATACTAATCATGCAATCTAGATCAAACCCCGAGTTTCCACAAAAGTTTTAACGAGATCGAGATTCCCTTGCCACAAAGGAGACAAGACTAAAATGAGAATGAATATCTTAACATAACCCCGACGGGCGGCGTGCTACTCCTATAGCGCTATTTATGATAAGTTGGGCTAGCTAAGTTAATGATCAAGCATGTATAATCAAGCATGTATCTAGGCATAACAAGTATTTATGTATAAGGATTGAGCATGTAAAAGCATGAGTTGTGTGTATTTGTGTTTTGATAGGTAAACATGTTACAACCCAAAAGTGGTTAAAACGGTAAATGGGTCGAGTGTATTCACGGTTTTGCTAAGTGTTCCACTTAAGTTATCCCGGGAGCTTTGTTGTAATGTTTAGAGTTTGACACCTTGTCCTTCTACAAGAAGAACATAGGTATTAGTTAGGAGCGTAATGGTAGATTTTGGGTTAATCGAGCGATATTACAGAAATAAGAATTAAAGTATTATGTATGAAAATAACTAAGACATAGCACTTGTTTCTTGACACTATGATAACCCGAACAGGGGTTGATATGGTTTCATATGTTCGAGACCTATTAGAATCGTGACAAGGAACTACGTACATTAGTGATAAACTTAATAACTCGATAGATGATTACTTAGCCATTATCAAGGTTTCGGTTTTTAGGATTATATTATAGTCCATAATATATACTTAGTAGTGAGATCATGTAGGAGGTGGGAGGATGAACCATCCACTTTGGTACCTCATAAGTATTCAAGTAAGTCAAGCATGGAGGTAGGATGATAAACATCCATTTAACCTCTTTATATGATTCACCACTACACAAGTTGTCATAGACAACAAGGAGGGTCATGAATATAGACAAGAATGTAAAATGACAAGAATTGTAAAGTGTGTCACCATGACATCAAGTAGCCAAGTGAATAAAACCCAGAGAGCACAGAAGGACACACGTCAACGGCTAGGCGGGGTTGTGCCTCTTTAGAACTAGCAAACTACTTGAGTTATTGATGAAAATCATCAAGTGATGTGTGGTCTCAAATTTTAGTATAGCCAAGGCCAACCAAGGTGGACACACATGAACAAGTTATGAACTTGCACCACTTGTGAGCTTGAAGCTCTATGAAAACAGAAAGTTTATAAGGATAAGTCCTCTTGTTTGGATGCCTCAACCTTGTTTTTAAGCCTAACCAACCACAAGAAGTGTTTTAAGCATTCTGACATAGGTTTGAGATGAGTTTGACTCAAGTTTGATGAACATAAACAAGATTTAAAAGAGTTTGAAAACAAACAGAAAGTTTTGGGACACTTTAGGGGCATTTACAGGTCTGGATTCTCCATGGAGAACCCTTGTATTCAACCCTAAAGATTATCCATGTAATATGGAAGAAGAATCAGGTAAAAAGACCAAGATTTGAGCAAGTTAGGCTCACTTTTGTGAAGGTGGTACAATCTGCCCGACAATTCTGTTCAAGGGTGTTCTTGAGATGATTTGAGAGTGTTTGAGTGAGATTAGATGGAGTTTGGAAAGTGGAAATGGTGTGGAATATGGTTGGTATTTATAGGGAAGAGTTAGGAGGGTGTTGGGTGAGTTTTAACGAGGTTTAGAGGTGAGTGGATTAGTGTGGGATTCATGCAAATTCGTGAGCCAAAACAATTCTGACCTGCCTAGCACTCCTTACGGACCATAAGGACCTGGCCCAGGTGCAAATGTTGTTTTTTGTTGTTTTGCTACAAGGTGACGGGTTTAGACCATTTCTAAATATATTTTATGACATTTTAAGGTGTATTAGGGTATCATGAGCATAGGTAATATGTTTTAATGTATGTGTATGCAACAAGTGACCGAGATCGAGTATAAATATCATGTAAAAATCATGTATTAAGTATAAAAGTCACGTATTAACAAGTATGTCATGTTTTCGAGTATGCACATCATGTGTATGTATTGTATGAGTATGTATAACAAGTATAGGGACAAAATGTATATTTCCATTATGATTCAATTCTCGATTACAACGTTTACAACGAAATGAAGGATACGAATACAATAGACTTCCAAAAATAGAATTACAACACGAGTTTGCTATAAATAGAAAGTATGGAGAGGCGAGGCGTTACATGAATTCTCTAATGAAAGGGAAATTTTTGAACCAACAGTCTATACAACTGAATTTGTAAAGTATGTTAGATACAAATGGGTCTTTTATGCGAATCATGTGAAATCAAATTAAATGGATAAGTCAAAATTGGTGGCACAAGTATTTTCGCAAAACACATTCTCTAGTGGTGGATGCAATGACTTTCCAATAGTTTATTCATATGGTAATATAGAGCAAGAATTGATATGCGTCTTATGAAAGTTATGTATCAGTTGATACTAAAACTTTACATGAAAGTCCCTCAAGGATTTAAATTATCAAAATCATGTAAAATAAGTTCTCGAGAACGATATGATCGTTGTATACAAATTCATATTTGAATACATTGAATATAATTGGAACTAATGATGAGTATTGTAAAGCAATTAAGTGCTTATAATCGTTCGTCACATCAAAAAGTGCACCAACGACCTATTAACTAGTAAGTGGTGGTGACGTCTACCCTAGTCACAAACTTTGTTTTTTTATATTTTTTTAATTTAAATAATGTCAAATGTTAATATAAAAAATAAACTTCGTTAAAATGAAAAAAAACACATAACTAAATTAAACTAAAAACCGGAAAATAAATAAAAACGTCAAAATTTTAAAATAAAACAATCTAGAAATCCGGTAAATGGCTCGTTGGCCAACTCTATTTTTCCACAAGTTCTCGTTTCGGGCTAGAAATACTTTTTGCACTTCGACGGTGAGATTTTCGTGAGGAGTAATATATATTTAAAAGTCTTTATCTTTCCCCTCTTGGAAGACCTTTCGCGTTCTTTGTTAATCAAGGCCGTAGAGTATTGGGTCCTAAAAGTGTGAGACTGACTTATTAAATTAACGCAACGGACTATGGTTGCGAATTGGGGTTTACTTGGGTTAGTTTGCATCAGGTTTGGACCTTTATAGGTCATTTGGGCATGCCATAGGCCATGTGGGCTAGGCAAGCCCAAGGGGAGCCCATATGGGCAATGGGCAAACCCTAGGTATATAAGCTAGTGTTATAGCTTTTCTAGGGTTAAGTCTTTAGAGATAACCTTAGGAGCCTCCATAGAGATCGAGAGATCAAGAAACTTGTATCTGACGGTTTTGCTATTCGTAGTAATAGAATCGTATGCAAGTTTGAAGTGATTGGCGTGTTATTCTTACTCATCTTGATCTTCTTATTTTTCTATTTTCTTGAATATCATCAAGTTTGGATTCCGCTCATCCTTGGTGATTGTTTGATATTGTTGTTAGATCCAGATTATTCGGGACATACAATTGGTATCAGAGCCTTTAGAACCAGTTTATAGGCTCGGTTTGATATCAAACATTCATGTTTTCCGGAAATCTTGGGTTGGTGTTCTTCGCGTTCTTCATAGTGTTCATCATTTTTGTGTGAAAAGTGTCATATTTTGGTGTTTTGATCTTTTGAAAAGGCTGTTAAAATAGTTTAAAAGTTGTTTTATTATATTATTAAAAAAAGGAAAATTCAAAACTTCATCATCCGACGTACTTTTATTTATCCGAGATACAATAGCAACATCATCATTACATCATCACCTTCCTCCTAAACTAAAAAAAACTTCATATCCGAAATACAAAGCATCTATCCGAAATACATTTCGAATAAGAAAGGCATCGATCTGAAATATATTTTGAATAAGAAGGCATTTATACGAAAGACATTCCTCTTCATCCGAGATCATCATCATCTTCCGAAACTGTAGAAATTTGTAATATGAACAATAACAAGAATCAACACCAGATATAGTGACAAAACGACGACGAAAACTTTTATTGATTAACTAACCCTAAAAAACCCAGCCAAACCTTAGATGTTACAAAAGTAAGATCTGAAACAAATCACAACAATACAATGATCAACTGATGAAATATTAGTTGATCTAACACCAGAACGATACATATAATACAACAATCTACAAGCAGATCATCAAGAACTGAGATCAACAAGATCTCTAACAATAATGAACAAGAGAGAGAAACTAGAGAGATGAATGAGTCTGTGTTACGCTAACAGTAAAACACCCTCACATATATACCCAGATATTTTCCAAGTTACACTTTACACCTATTAGCTTTTCTTCCTTCCATTTCAACCCTTCCAATTATATCCATCAGATACCTCATGTTTCTCTTCCTTGACATTTAAACCCTTCACTTTAACAACGCTACACAAACTCATCAAATGTATTAGAACAACATATAACAAACAAGAACAATATGTAACAATAAATTAACAACTTGATTTATAACCAATTGAATGATCAAAAAATCATTTTAAACCCCCTTCATTCAATTGGGAAAACATGTCAATCAACCCTATTTTATTACAAAGATGTTGATCAATACTCACCTTTTGTAAACAAATATGCATATTGATTTTCAGAATCAACTTTCACAGTGTTAATCACATCATTTACCACTTTTTCTGTTAAAAAATGTAAGTCAATTTCAAAGTGCTTTGTCCTTTCATGGAAGACAGGGTTAGCTGCTATGGAAATGGCAGCTTGACTATCACAAAACAGATCAACAGGCAACTGACAATCAACCTCTAACTCTTTCAACAAATTTTTTAACCATACTAACTCACAAGTAGCAGAACACATAGCTCGATATTCTGCTTCTGCAGTTGATCTAGAAACAATGCTCTGTTTCTTGCTTTTCCAAGAAACAAGGCACTCTCCTAGAAAAATGCAGAACCCAGTCACAGATTTCCTGGTTGACAAACACTTTGCCCAGTCAGAATCTGCATATCCATACAGACTTAATTTCTCAGACTTCTTGAACCACAGCCCCTTACCTGGGATTTGTTTCAAGTATCTAAGCAGCCTAAAAGCAATATTCAAGTGAACATCAGTTGGTTTATGCATAAATTGACTCAAAAATTGAACATCATAACTAATATCTGGTCTAATTAATGATAAGTATATTAGTTTGCCTATCAACTTTTGAAAACCTGTTATGTTTTTTAACACTTGTTGATTTTTTTCAATTTTTGATGTTACAATATAACTCTGCTCAATAGGTGTACTTACCGGCTTACATCCCAAATACCCAAATTCATTTAACAGTTCTAAGTAGTATTTTCTCTGACTTAAACATACATTGTCCTTATCATACAACACTTCAATGCCAAGAAAGTACTTTAAAACCCCTAAATCTTTAATTTTAAAACTATCACTTAGTAGTTTTTTAACTTTATCAATTTCAACTTTAAAGCTCCCAGTCACAACAATGTCATCTACATACACAAGTAAAGCAACAAATACATTTTCTTTACTCAAAATAAACAAGGAATTATCACATTTACTTTGCACAAAACCAATATTAGCCAATACACTGATTAGTTTTTCATTCCACTTCCTAGGAGCTTGTTTAAGCCCATACAAGGACTTAACCAATTTGCACACTTTGGTTTCATCCTTAGAATAATAACCTTGAGGCAATTTCATATACACATCCTCAGTTATCTCACCATACAAGAAAGCATTATCAATATCAAGTTGATACATTGGCCAACTATTATAGACAACAAGTGTTATAAGACATCTAATAGTAACCATTTTGACCACAGGAGAGAAGGTTTCTCCAAAATCAAGACCTTCTCTTTGATTAAAGCCCTTAGCAACCAATCTAGCTTTAAACCTCTCAATCTCTCCATTAGACTTATATTTGACCCTAAATACCCACTTACACCCAATAGGCTTCCTATTAGGTGGAAGTTCAGTTAACACCCATGTATTATTTCTGAACAAGGCCTCCATTTCCTTGTTCATGGCCTCAATCCATCTAGGGTCAGTCACAGCCTCTTCATAACAACTAGGTTCAATATTTTATTAAGAGAAGTAACAAAGCATAGGTTATCAACAGACAGATTAGAATAGTTTATCACCTTTTCAATACCATATTTAGTTTTACTATTCATAACAAAATCCTCAAATCTCTTAGGTAAGCCTACATTTCTAACAGGTCTCCTAAGGTCATTTCCCTCAGACAGGACTGTCTCAACATTTGAGGTTCCTATGTCCTCTGCCCTGCCAGATCCACCTCCACTAACTACCCTCAACCCTAGAATCAGAGTGTTGATCTTGATCAATACTACTAGTGGTGGTAGATGTAGAGGGGACTGGCTGCTGATCATCACAAGATACCTCATGAGAACCAGTATTCCCCTCTTCATCATTGGGAGTGAAAGGAATAGTAGATGATTGAACTTCAAGACTGTCAAAGAAATATAGATGATTCAGATTTTCAACCATATTTTTTTCTTGAAAACTTAACTGTTTGGATTTAAAGGGATAAATTGTTTCATAAAATTTTACATCTCTTGAATAAAACTCCCTGTTATTATCCAAACTCCACAATTCGTATCCCTTTTTTGCATTAGAGTATCCAATCAACACACATTTTTCAGGACTAAATGAAAACTTATCTGAATCATCTAGGACAGTATTAAAGCACAAACACCCAAAATTCCCATGCAGTAAATAGGGTTTAAACTTAAACATTAATTCATAAGGACTCTTACCTAAAAGCACAGACGAGGGTAACCTGTTAATTAAGTACACATCAGTTAATATACAGTCAGGCCAAAAACGAAGTGGTAGACCACCCTGAAACATAAGTGCTCTAGCCATGTTTAAAAGATGCCTATGTTTCCTTTCAACCACACCATTCTGCTGTGGTGTGTATGCACAAGTAGTTTGATGAATTATACCTTTATTTTTACAGAACATACTCAGCTGATTATTGACAAACTCAGTTCCATTATCACTTCAAAACATTTTAATTTTTTTTACTGAACTGAGTTAACACCAATTCATAAAAGACTTGTATATTTTCAAAAACTTCAGTTTTGTTTTTAAGTAAATAACACCATACAGATCTAGAATAATCATCAACCACAGTAAAAAAATACTTATATCCTTCTCTACTAGTTACTCTGTAAGGCCCCCTGACATCTAAGTGAACTAACTCACCAACATGTCTAGTCTTATGTTCACTTAATGGAAAAGGTTCTCTTACTTGTTTTGATATATGACATATCTCACATGGATGATTAAAAACTTTATTAACACCTAGGTCACCTTTTAAAATATTTAGAACTTGGTTTGCAGGGTGCCCTAACCTACTGTGCCATAAATTACTACTGTTCAAACTATTAAGCAAAAATTAACAGAATTACCATCTTTATTAAGAAAATATAGACCATTATCCTGGTTATCAGTCACCAGGACTTTCTTTGACTTCGAATCCTGTAATGAACAGGTATTCTCGTCAAATACAACAGTAATTAGATTATCTTTAGACAACTTGAACACAGACAACAAATTAACACCATACCCTTCACTTTTAAAACCTTTCAAGACCATCTAAGCAAAAAGGAAGCATGGAGGATCATAGGAGCCTTCTTGGAGCTTAATCTTCTTCTTATTCTTCTTATTTGGCTTGTGTAAAGTTGTAAGCCTTCAAACCATCTTATTTAAGCTTCTTGTTACTTGTAGATACTAGAAGTACAAGTTGATGATCTTGAAATTAAAGATGAACATAATCAAAAACCCTAATCTCAAACATAATAAAACTAAATATAACTATATAATGTTGATTTAGTAGATTTATGATAACTAGTTTGTATGATCTTGTTAATCTTGTTGATTATGTTAGAACAAGTTGTATGAAAAATGAGATTATGATGATCTTGATGCTTATATGTTGTAGTAATCTATAAGCATGTTAATCTTGCCATGTTGGACTTACAATTATGATTTAAACATGAATATGTTTAAATCATGAAAGATCATCATCTTCATATTCATGAGCTTTACATATAATTTTTAGATACTTGAAGAAACATGGACTTAAAACTTGATTTTTGAAGAACTAGTGAACTTGATTTTTGTAAAATAAGTTATATAAAATATATCTTATAGTTCACACTAAAAAGTCTTAACTTTGGCTACATGGAAGGATATATAATCATGTTTATAAAAAGAAACCAAGTTTTTATAAAAATAAGTTCATGAAAGATAACTATACGAACTTGTTATTTTTAAGAAGCATAAAAATATATATATGTTGAAAGCTCATGAAAGGAATGAAGATATATGTGATTCCTACTTGAAAAATGGTTTTTTTAGTGAAGCTTAACAACTTGGTGATGATTTGGAAATGGAGATTACGTTTAAATACGTTTTTAAAACGTGGAAAACGCCATAGTTTTAGGGGAAACTATGGCAAAATTTTATAAAAATTTAATCGCGATTAAAAGTGTGATTAACAAGGATAAACACGATTAGTGGTCTTAAACGTCATTATGAAAGTTTTGATGAAAATAGTTAAGTCCTAAATAATCAAGAGTTCTTACAAACTTATATATATATATTTCACAAAAATAAATGGGTGAAAATAATGAATATAAGTAAGTATAATTTTTGGTAAAAATTATATATTCTAAAAACTCCTTGGTGTATGATACATGTGCCTTACTTGTATGTATTAATATTAGGGGAATTGTGTGTCAAAATATTAATTACATGATAGAAGGAAAATACAAAAGTACAAGCATGTAATACTTGAAAGAGAACAAATGGAAAAAAAAATACTACACTTATACATATACACCAATATTCATGAGGTACCAAAGAAATGCCACGAAAACGAATATATATAAAAATCATAACCATATTATATCCTTAAGCGAATAAACGGACGAACTAACAAATCGAAC
This sequence comes from Scalesia atractyloides, assembly GCA_947069175.1. Taxonomy (NCBI): domain Eukaryota; kingdom Viridiplantae; phylum Streptophyta; class Magnoliopsida; order Asterales; family Asteraceae; genus Scalesia; species Scalesia atractyloides. Next base: position 39,462,910 of record CAMTDV010000006.1, read on the forward strand.
AACGGACGAGCCACGAAAATATATTCTTGACAAATAATGAATATTTCAAACCGACAAGTAAGACATATAAATTATTTCGATAAATAAAAGAATATATATCGTCACCGATGACGCAGAGGCTTAGCGTCACCACAAGGAGATTACTACGACACTTGGGCGTTTCACCGACATAAATATATATATATATTAAACGATCACAACGACGTGTCTAAAAATATATATTTTTGACACCGAACTAATGTGTATATATATTTATTACCGATAACAAAAGTCCGGAAAGTTTAAAAAGGTATAAAAATTACATAAGTGTATGAAGATACTTGGCAAACTATACTTAGTACAAATTACATAAGTGTAAGACATCCCGCTAAATGGACTCAATTTATTTAATTATAGTGGGCTAGGCCCAATTATATAATTACATGGGCTAAGCCCAATCTCATAACTTAATGGATTTCTAAAAATTAAGTGGGCTAGGCCCAATACATAAAAGACATGGGCTAGGCCCAAAATATATAAAAGACATGGGCTAGGCCCAATGATAAGATAACATGGGCTAGGACCAAAGACAAGATAACATGGGCTAGGCCCAAAGATAAGATGACATGGGCTAGGCCCAATGACATGCGTGCAAGGCACGAAGACAAGTGAAGGGCAAGGCCTGTTCACACACGATTTATTACACGACATATATATATATATATTTACAATACATATAAATAAATAATAATAGAACACACAAGCTACCAACACTATAAAAACAACAAAGTTGTTCCAAGAATATAAATAATTACATAACAAGATTTCAAGATGAACAACTTGTACGAGATCCACCGAGACCTAAGGGTCTAACGAACTTAATACACATGTAGGATATACATGTGTACAGACACTTGCAGATTATTCGTACGACTGGCAAACACAAACTTGTGAGTTCATGTCCCCCTTTTCTTTTAAACATTTTCGGTTTTATAACACTCGGGGGGAAATACATGTTTATGACAAACAATTTGTTAGCTATGGGTTTAGATGATAACACGATCGATGTGCGTAAGTAGGATGATGACAATAGTAACCATTAATCACTTAGTGACCAAGGTGCAAAAGGTGTAGATCTATTGAGCTTGAGACACGCTCCACTACTAGTTGTTAACCATGGAGTGCTTTTGTGAGCCATATGATGCCAAAGTTGTCTCGGTTTGGTTATTTACTTATGGCACATGATGTTAGGGGGCTCACTACCCACTGATAGATCCTTAAATTCCATGCATGCTAATAACATACCCGGATTTAAATATTGGATTACAAATATGACATTTTATATGAAAACAATAACTACATGAACTCGCTCAACTTTTGTTGATTTTTCAAACTTACATGTATTTCAGGAAACAAGGCATGAACGGAGATAGACTTCGGGATTTGGGAACGACATAACAACGGATGCCACTTTTGGAGGGTTTGCTTCTTGTATCCCAACCTTGTATGGGTATGAAGGAGTCAAAACCTTGATTTATTTCATGTTGATAACAAACTTGCTTTTGTGATGTAAGATAACTTTAACTATGTTTTTGGATAACAAACCTGAACTTATTGAAACTATATGAACTTACTTTTGTGAACATGTAATGTTGGTTGCAACTTAATATATGATATGGCATCGTTGTTTTTTACACAATTGGATGCAATGATTACCTCATAGTCACACGTTTGCGCTTCCGCTTACGACCAGGGTGTGACAGTATGTCGCTTTATGAAGAGTAAAAACTAGAGATCTGGTCAAAATACTAATATTAGACAAAGATGACAAACATACACATATAACAACAATTGTGATGCATAAAGAAATCCTTAACGATTTGTAATTTTTTCGTATTCAGTTCATTGTAATAAATCTTTACACAAGTAATCGAACATTTCTTTCATTTCAAAGTTTATGTGAACATTGATAATTAAGAGAAAAGTATCCGGATAGTCCCTGTGGTTTGCCCAGATTTTACCTTTAGTCCCTACACTTTGAAAATTACAACCATAGTCCCCACATTTTGCCATTCGTACCTGGACGGTCTCTAGTGTGGATGGAGGTTAGTTTATCAATTAAGTGGTTGTGAAATGACAAAAGTACCCTTTCTTTTAAAAACTAATTATTAAAAATTAAATTAAAACCCTAAAAAGTCCCTCCTTTCTCTCTCGTTCATTATACCCACCGACATCAACTCAAACCAACACCACCCTCCACCGGAGAACCACCACCTCCGTCATACGTCCACCATCCTCCATCTCTGTTAGTGCACTAATGTCTGTTGCCTATGTCTAGGATGAGTATGTTGTATAGCTAGGGCTCGTAACTGTCAAATGTTTGAGTTTTGTATGTTGGTTAAGATTTTCGCACGAAAATCAAGGGGATTTTTGTACGAAAATTTTTCGTACGAAAATTCCCCTAATCCCAGTCACTTTGGTGCGAATCTGTTCCCCTATAAATAGGTGAGTTGGGGTGTTAGTCTAGCATGCTATTTTTGGAGACCAGAGGCGAAGCCTTGCTCATTTGTGACTGTAATATGTTCAAAGTTGATTAATATAAGATTCAGACGTATTACACACTATGCTCATACTTGTTGTTTGTTTGTTCACTCGGTTAACAATGAATTCCGCCTCTGTTAGCTGAGCGAATCAGTCCGGTAACTCACGAGTTGGGTCTGATCTACACTCACAAGTGGTAGCCTTGATGTTTAATTTGAGAACAAACAACCAAGTTTCAGCTGGATTCAACCTTCAAAGATCAAGATTCATCCATTGAAGAACTCTATTTCTACTCCTTCTTGAAACATCATCTAGATTTAGACGAACTCATGGACAAATTGGACTAGGTTTTTAGTATGTTGTGTTAAATCAATCATAACGAATCCTGAAACTTACAAATCTAAAATCCATCAAAACCATGCTTGAAATTGCTAAAAACGTAAAATTGTGAACAAGTGTTCAACCAGATTAGAATTTTCGTACGAAATCAAGAATATTTTCGCACGAAAACAAAGAGTATAAGAAGAAATCATTTAATCTCTCCTAAGGTCAAAATTTCGTACGAAATATTTTCTTGCGAATTCATTATTCATACACAATCCAATTTTCGTACGGAAATCAGTTTCAATTTTTGTATGACAATCGTGATCAGTGTCTGTTCTTATTTCTCAGCTTGCGTCAGGCTAACCAGAACCAATCTGTTTTTCTTTTAAAAGTGTTTTAAGATGTCAGGTGAGGAAGATTTTCACAACGCGTTTGCCACGCAAGCAGTCACTACCTCTACAGCAACTCAGAATATTGAACCTCGAAAACGAAATGGGAACAACCACAAAACCTCCGAAACTCATGAACATTGAGGATTACGAAAGTTGGAGTGAAAGGTTCAAAAATTGGGTTCAGGCAACGAATTTTGATTGCTGGTTCGCAATTGAGACCAAATACCGAGCACGCTTAATGAATATGGTCTTGAAAAGACGTTGGCTCAATTATCTGATCCAGAAAAGGATAATTACGTCAACGAGAAAAAGATGATGAACCTTCTTCAACAGGCAATAAAGGAAGATATTCTGATTATCTTACAATATGACGATGATGCTCAGTCTTATGGCTTGCATTACGCTTAAGGGCAAAAGGAAGTACACAACGGAGAAAGGGAAAGAAAGCACTGTTAAACAATGAGTTTGAAGTTTTCAATCTTATACAAGGCGAAACAATGAAGCAGCTAATAGAAAGATACTGCCACCTGGTAGTTCAAATGAAGCGAATGGGAATTGTTAAAACAAATGAGGAGTTAGTTGATAAATTGGCAGATTCGCTACCTGAAGGAGAATGGGCTACATATCTAACCATCCTGAAGAATGAGCAGAATATGATAGCCTCAGTTTGCCAAGATTTATCGAGAAATTAGAAGGGCATGAATTAGAAATGTAGAAGAGATCAAAAAACAAAAGATCGAACTCGCAACAGGATGTGAGTCTGTACTACAAAGGAAATCCAAATACACCTGTTCAGAGCCTAAAGATTCAAACAGCCTTCAGCGCTAGTTCTAACGCAAGTCCACCTTCAAATAGTCAAGTGGATTTCAATCGTTTGCTTCCTTCAATCCAAATATACATCAGGGGCAACAATCGTCTCAAAGCTCCAACCAACCACAAAACAAGCATCAGAATCTATCAAATTCCAACCAACGAATATTACAATGTAATATTGCAGTAAACCTCCAGAATGCTCAAGACTTTAATGAGCAAACCGCAAAGCAACACATGGAATTACTTGCAGCAGTTCTGGAATCTTATGAAAGCTTAGTCGCTGGAGAATCGGAAATCCAGAAATGACAAAAGAAGATTATGACCAGATTGATCTGGAAGACATGGAGTTAATAGATCATGTGGTGTATGGCAGCAGTGGTTCGAAGAGCTCAGCGCTTCATGGAAATCATAGGGAGAGACGATCTGAGAGGTCTTGATGGAAAACTCGGATTTGATAAATCCAAAGTTACATGCTTCAAATGTAGGGAGAAAGGACACTTCAAGCGTGAATGTCCAAATCTGAAGTCAAAGGAAATCATAATCCATTTGGGAATGATTACTATAAGAAGGCGATTTATCACCGACCACAGCCTGAGAAAAGAATGGTGCAAATCGAGGACGGACCTTCGGACACAAAAGATAAAGATCTTGTAGTCATGCAAGAAGATGAGGGTTCAACTGGAACAACTTTATTACAAAGAAAGAAAGTCTTGCTCTAGTAGCCGAAATCATGGATTAACTTGAACCTGAATCAACATAGGAAGTCTCAGAAAAAGAAATGGCAGAAGTTCTTGTAGACTATTTTAGAACATCATCAGCAGAAAAGAAGAATGTCTGAGAGGTACTCCTAAACCGTGTTTCTTTGATAGAATTCTTAAAACTTTTGCAGGTAGTTTTGATTCAAGTCATCAAGATGAAAGCAGTGACGAGATAAAGACAGAATGTGTTGATGTAATCGATGTAACCAAACCTGTGACATTAGAGAGCCTACCTGACATCGCCAACAAAGCTCTTATGGCTAATGCGAAAGAGGTAGTCAGTGTGGGGATACAGGTAGAAAAGGTTGAAACTGCAAAAGAAACAACCAACGGTCAAACTGTCGGAATGGTCAGGTCATGCTTAAAATGTGACAAGGCATGTGAAGAATGTGCTGAAAAAGAAAAAAGCTTTTAAAGAACTTAAATCATACAATGATAAGTTGACATATGATTATAACACTGTAAAAGAATCATATGATAAACTTAGCAGGACCATTCGACAGTATGAGAAAGTAATCAAAGAAGATGATAAAACGCTTTCAATGCTCAAAGCAACTATGATAGACAAAAAAATAACAATTAACAATCACATCAACACCATTGCTGATCTAAAAAGTGAGCAAGAGAAAACAAGAATTGAAACTGAACGGGTTAGAAAATTGTAAATCAGTTATTCTACCAGTATGTACGTCATTGATCACATTCTTCGAAAACTGAAAACAACAAAGAAGGAAAGAAGAGTGTTGATAGTCAAGGCAAATGTTACGATCATGTTCCACCACCCTAGCTATGCTAAGAAACGACCATATGGGGTGGAAAAGGCACTGAACCTAAATTTGCTCATTGAAAAGAGTAACGAGCTGCCTAACAATCTTGACGTAGCTTATTTCAAAACTGAAAAGGATTATGGATCCGATGTGGTGACCAAAGTGGTTGAAAATGTTTTCGAAAATGAGTCTGACGGGACAATTTATAATAGTGCTGAGTCAAAAAATGAGAAATCTAAGTCAAGTTCACCTTCTGGAAGTGAGAAAAGTTTTCATGAAAATTTTATCACAGCATCAGATAATAGTTTAAATGATGATCCTAATGTAG